>JBBBWG010029854.1:18821-41164 GCA_037176905.1 Azolla pinnata
GATGGCGATGGAGATGGAGATGGAGATGGAGATGGAGATGGAGAAGGAGAGAGCACCTCATCGCAGGAGAGGCAGCAGAGCTCCATGGACTGAATCTTCATCAGAAATGAAAAGAAAGAGAAGAAGGGGAAAGAGAAGAACACTGGGATCTAATTCCAGATTCTCTGCTGCAGTTGCTCCTTCATCTCCATGGATTGAATCTTCATCAGAAAAGAAAAGAAAACACTGGGATCTAATTCCAGATTCTCTGCAACTGTTGCTTCTTCATCTCCATGGATTGAATCTCCATCAGAAATGAAAAGAAAGGAAGAGAAAAAGAAAAGAACACTGGGATCTAATTCCAGATTCTCTGCTGCAGTTGCTTCTTCATCCCCATGGATTGAATCTTCATCAGAAATGTAAAGAAAAGAACACTGGGATCTGATTCCAGATTCTCAGATGCAGTTGCTTCTTCATCCCCATGGGATCGAATCTTCATCAGAAATGAAAAGAAAAGAACACTGGGATGTAATTCCAGATTCTCTGCAGTTGCTTCTTCATCCCCATGGATTGAATCTTCATCAGAAATGAAAAGAAAAGAAAAGAAACACACTGGGATCTAATTCCAGATTCTCTGCAGTTGCTTCTCCATGGATTGAATCTTCGTCAGAAACGAAAAGAAAAGAAAAGAAACACACTGGGATCTAATTCCAGATTCTCTGCAGTTGCTTCTCCATGGATTGAATCTTCATCAGAAATGAAAAGAAAAGAAAAGAAGAACACTGGGATCCAATGCAGTTGCTAATCTCCATGGACTGAATCTTCATCAGACAAGAAAAGAAAAGGAAAGAAAAGAGCACCGGGAATCCTAATTCCAGATTCTCTGCAGTTGCTTCTTCATCTCCATGGATCGATTCATCAGAAAAGAAAAGAAAGACTGGGATCTAATTCCAGATTCTCTGCAGTTGCTGCTTCTTCTGCTTCTTCTTCTTCTTCTTCCTGCTTCTTCTTCCTCTTCCTCTTCCTCTTCTGCTTCTGCTTCTCCTCCTTCTTCTTCATGATTCCTTGCATCTTTTAGGTCATAAATAGAACCACCATCGCCATTGATGGCAGCAGAGCAGAGCATCAAACCGATTTTGGGAAGCAGCTCCTCCGCTGCCTGCAAATTATGGAGCAGGAAAACAACCAATAAACACCTTCAGCTGCAAAGCACCACATCTTTCTTCCTTTTCCGGCCTTTAAGAAACCCTAACCCTAAAAAAAGAAAAAGGGCAAAGCCACAGCTTCTTTTTGCAACCTTCTGGGGCTCCTTCAATCACCGCCCCCTGCCCAACAAACACACCATTAAAGCTTCACCATTTGGAGCTGTGCATCAGAAACAAAATCCCATTTCTTTGGCAAGCGAAAAGAAGACATTGTAGCATTGGAAATGCCAATAAAGCTTCACCATTTGGAGCTGTACATCAGAAACAAAATCCCATTGAATCTTTGGCATGCGAAAAGAGAACAATGTAACCTTGGAAATGCCATTAAAGCTTCACCATTTGGAGCTGTACATCAGAAACAAAATCCCATTGCTTTGGCTTGCGAAAAGAAAACATTTGGAATGCCATTAAAGCTTCACCGTTTGGAGCTGTACATCAGAAACGAAATCTTGATCATTTCTTTGACATAGTACATCAGAAACCAAATCCGATCTCTTTGCCATGCAAAAAAGAGAACCATTTGAAACACCATTAAAAGCTTCACCATTTGGAGCTGTACATCAGAAACAAAATCTTGATCATTTCTTTGACATGCAAAAAGAAGAAGAACAACATTTGAAACACCTTAGAAAAGCTTCAAACATTGGAGCTCTGCAGCAGAAACAAAATCCGATTTCTTTGACATGCATTTAAAGGAAGCATTTGAAATGCCATTAAAGCTTCACCATTTGGAGCTGTACACATCAGAAACAAAATCCCGATCATTTCTTTGACATGCAAAAAAAAAGAGAAAAAACGTTTGAAACACCATTAAAAAGCTTCAAAGCTTGGAGCTCTGCAGCAGAAACAAAATCCGATCATTGAATCTTTGACATGCAAAAGAAAACCATTTGAAACACCATTAAAGCTTCAACATTGGAGCTGTACATCAGAAACAAAATCCGATTTCGTTGACATGCTAAAAACTAACATTTGAAACACCATTCAAGCTTCAACATTGGAGCTGACAGTGTACATCAGAATCAAAATCCGATTTCTTTGATGTCATGCAAAAAACTAACATTTGAAACACCATTAAAGCTTCAACATTGGAGCTGTCCATCAGAATCAAAATCCGCTTTCTTTGACATGCGAAAACCAACATTTGAAACACCATTAAAGCTTCAATATTGGAGCTGCTGCACATCAGAAACAAAATCCGATTTCTTTGACATGCGAAAACAAATTCTGGAACAAACAGCCCAATTCTTTCCATTTCACCTCTCTCCCAAACACCATTAAAGCTTTAAAACTGGACCTGTAGAGCAAAAACAAAATCCGATTTTCTTCATGCAAAAACAGATTCTGGGAACAAACAGCCCAATTCCTTCATTTCACCTCTCTCTCTCCCAAATACCATTAAATCTTCAAAATTGGAGCTGTACAGCAAAAACAAAATCCGATTTCAGAGAGAATTAGGCATAAAAAAAACACCTGAAAATCGTCCCAAATTGCCATCCGATGCCCAACATTGTTTTACTAATTTCAGTTTGAGCTGTAAAACAAAATAAAACTGGAATGTTTTATGCAAAAAATTTGAAAAAGTAGCCCAATTATTTATTATAATCTCACTGTGAACAGCGCTTTCTCTCTCTCTCTCTCTCTATTTTATACTTTCTAGTATTTCATGCCCTTTTTATGAATCTCATAAATCTATTTATTTGTTCCATTTGTTCTACATCCTATTTCAGTTTGGCATGACGCCTATCATCAGAAAAATCAATTAATCAATAAGCCTGCAAATCAAATCACTGATCAATCAGGATTCACGCCATAATCATTTAATCAGTAATCAAACAGTAGATATTGAATCAGATAGGTAACATCAGTAAAAGTTGAAAAAAAGTACCATAAATCGCACTAATAAAGTCATTAAAATCTGAAATAATCGATGATGCAATTTACTTAACCTCATGGCTGTATTGTTGGAGTAAACTCAGCAATTACCACAACTGTTACTCGAATTATTAGTGCCCATGATGTATAGATTTGTTGATTATTTACTGCTTATGATTGACAGGCTGGAGCTCTATTTCATCAAAATTTGTTGTTCGAATATTGGAATACTCAATTCATTGAGTAAATTAGGGTCGATTCTGATGGAGCTGTTACAGTTTTTTCTTTCTGGGAGTTTTTATTGAAATAAAAATTTCCTCCTATTTGTGTTAAATTTTTTAAGCCCTGCCCACCGATAATGGATCTAGACAGAGAAGAGAATGGAAGGAGAGGTGTTTAAATAGCATGCAAATATCATGATAATAACAGTACAAATGATTGTTGTTATTATATCTCTGTAGAGATCTAACCTTAAGTTTCACACAGAAAAGAGCCATGGTCCATTGTGGCTTTGCTATGAAGGCTTTAGGGTTTAGGGTTTAGGGTTTAGGGTTTAATACGGGTGAGGCTGAGGCTGAGGCTGAGGCTGAAGCTGCTCAGACTGAGCCAGAAACGAGAGCTGGAGAGTGCTTCTGATTCTTCTTCTGGCTGCAAATCTGGCTTGGCCTCTGGCATCAACATTAGATTAGCTTGCAATCTTTCCGTTGTTGATCCTAGACTATACGGCTCCTACCGAAACCCTAACCACCCTAACCCTAAAACCAACAAACCCCACACCCTGGAACCCTCCAAACGCCATCTTGAACCCATTGCCACTCTTAAGCAGCTCCGGTAAATCCCTTTCAAAAGTGTTGGCGAATCGGAATGCTGTTAAGAGTGCCGACAAAGCCCTAAATCCCGGAACCCTAAGTTCATCCTTAAGGGTTAGTAGGCTAATGACATGTAAAAGGACAATGATGCACTACTATGGGGGGTCGAAATCGGTAACTCTTGTCCTGGTTTCTGCCCAATGTCGAAGTGCCGAAATTCAACCACGAGAGAATGAATAATCTTTTGCTGCTTCTGACGAGCATAAGGACGATTCAGTATTGATAACTGTTTTACCTGCCTCATTGATTGTGCTTATGTTCTTCTACTTCTCTTAATACCTATCAATCCACATTTTCCACCCCCTCTGACAAAGTGCGTGGTGCATTGTGCAGGAGCTCAGTGGCATTCGACTCCAGCTTTCAGCGAGTAAAGCTTGTGACCGAATGCGTTGAAATGGAGTCAAAAGCAGTCAGTGCCCATGTCATGATATCATGACAGCTTTCAATATACATCACTGATACATCATGATGTTGCGGCTACTATTTGTGGAGTCGGCTCATTTAAAGGAGCACAAATGCGCACAGGAATTGAATGGAAGTGGCATAACAGAATGTGAGAGAGGCATGCTCTCACTATATTAAGAAGTACCTGTGTATTGTGATGAACTTTGGTGGGCAGAGAATGAAATATATTGTGTGTTGTCAAAGCATATAAGTATCCTGAAGCATGGGAGGTTTTAGCTCTGTTTCCTATCATAGTCAAAAACCTGGATTCATCCTCTTTAAAAGAATCTCTCCAAATAGTTGAGGACGATAAAGCTTCAATGATAATTTACTGACAAGAATACATCTCTAAGCATTTGCATCTCAATCTCCAAGATTCGGTTGGTATCACGATAGTCTGACCCAACGCCTCATCCTGTTCAAAACATGTTTCCTACTTCTATTTTTAGGTTTGTTCTGTTAGTAATAGCAAGAATCAGGAGAGGACATCGAGCTGCCATTGTCGGACATGGAGGTAGTTGCCTCCAAATCTTGAAAGAAAGATCGATTGAGCTGCAATTGTTGCTATTTTCTTCCAAATTATGAAATAAAGTTATATTGAGCAGCAACTATTGCGATTTGCTTCCAAATTATGAAAGAAAGATAATGTATCAGAACAGGTATCATTGATATGGAGCTTTTTGCTTGAAAGAAACATTTATTGAGTTGCCACTGTTGATATTCGCTTCCAAAGTACGAACGCATTTGCTTGAAAGAAAGATTTATTGAGCTGCCATTGTTGCTATTCACTACCAAATTATGAAAGAAAGCTTCTCATTGAGCTGCTACTGTGGCTATTTGCTACCAACTTATGAAGGAAAGCTTTTTATTGAGCTGCCACTGTTGCTATTCGCTTCTAAATCATGAAAGAAAGATTTATTGAGTGAGCTGTCACCGTTGCTATTTGCTTCCAAATCATGAAAGAAAGATAATAATATCAGAACAGTCTCTGTGGGCATTGAGTTGCCATTGTTGATATGGAGCTATTTGCATCCAAATTATGAAAGAAATGTTAACTGAGCTGCCACTGCTGCTATTTGCTTCCAAATTATGAAAGAAAGAGCTGCCGCTGTTGCTATTCGCTTCCAAATCATGAAAGAAAGATTTACTGAGCTGCCGTTGTTGTTATTTGTCTCCAAATTATGAAAGAAAGATAAATATATCAGAATAGGCTGTGTGAGCATTGCGCTGCAATTGCTGATATGGAGCTATTTGCTTCAGAATTATGAAAGGAAGGTTTATTGAGCTGCCACTGCTGCTATTTGCTTCCAAATTATGAAAAAGCGAGCTGCGACTGTTGGTATTCGCTTTCCAAATCATCAAAGAAACATTTACTGAGCTGCCACTGTTGTTGTTTGCCTCCAAATTATGAAAGAATAATATTTCAGGACAGGCTCTGTGATCATTAAGCTGCCATTGGTGATATGGAGCTATTTGCTTCCAACTTATGAAAGAAAGGTTCACTGAGCTGCCATTGTTGATATGGAGCTATTTTTCTTTCTACTTATGAAAGAAAGGTTCACTGAGCTGCCACTGCCACTGTTGGTATTTGCTTCCAAATCATGACAGAAAGATGTATTGAGCTGCCGCTGTTGGTATTTGCTTCCAATATATCTACCATCAGTGCATTACAAAGCATGATTCTCAGAATAAGCCAAGTGCTAGACATAGTTTCACGACAAGAAGAACACATTCACACTGGGCAGATTGCTCGCAAATAATGATTCCGACTTTAATGTTGATAAGCCAATCAGCAAAACATTTATTCCACGATAAGCCGATTGGGGGCAAAACATTTATTCCACGATAAGCCGATTGGGGGCAAAGCATGTATACTACAGCAAGCCAATTGGTAAAACATTTGTTCCACGGTAAGCTGATTGGGAAGAACATTTGTTCCACAGTAAGCTGATGGGTGATTGGCAAAGCATGTATTCCACGATCCAGGCGAAGCATTTATTCACCGAGAAGCCAGTGGGCAAAGCATTTATTCCACAATGAGTGGATCGCGAAACATGATTTTCATGATAAGCCTATCGATTTCGCGATAAGCAGATCACAAAGCGCGCTTCCACGATGCTGCCTATCAGAAAGAACAAGGTTTCCCCCAATAAGCCAATCGCCAAGCATTTATTCATGGAGCCGTGAAGCAAGCCGATCCTAGGAACGTAATCTCACAATCAAGCCCAAAGCCATAGGTTGCCAATGTTGCTGCTTTTCACACTCGCTTCGGTGCCAATCCTCCTCCTCCTCCTCCTCCTCCTTCTTCACCATCCCTCTTCTTCACAACCCTTTCTTTGAGCCAATCCTCGATGTCTCGATAGATAGTCTCGACATTCTCGTCGGGCTCTCCTGCCAAGAGGGCGTGCCACATGCCACGGTAGAGCTTCAATGTCTTGTCTTTGCTCCTGGCCTTAGCATAGAGCTCCTTGCTGACCTCCGGATCAGTGACCACATCATCCTCGCCATGGAACACGACGAAAGGGATGCTCACATCTGCGAGCCGCTTCCCGATGAGCTCGGTGACCCTGAGCATCTCCGCGGCCGTGCCCAGGCGGGGCTTCCCTGCGTATCTTCTAGGGTTTCGGTTCGCGAGCTCGAGCTTCTCGGGCAGGCGGAAGGAGAGCTTGCGGTGATCCTTGGCGAGGACGACTGGCCATGTCGGAGCCAAGGTCTTGAAGAAGTTGAGCAGCTCCGGCAGCGGCCATGGCGGCTTCACCGAGTCCAAGATCTTGCACATCGGGGCGAGGAGCAGCAAGCCGTCGACAGAGAAGGGAGCTCTCGAGGATGCTCCATCTCCATCTCCATCTCCATCTCCAAGTCCATCTCCACCTCCATGTCCTTGTCCATGTCCATGGAGATGGAAATCTCCATCGACATCTCCATCTCCATCCCCATCTCCATCTCCATCTCCATCTCCATCTCCATCTCCATCTCCATCTCCATCTCCACCTCCATGTCCTTGGCCATGTCCATGGAGATGGAAATCTCCATCTCCATCTCCATCTCCATCTCCGCCATGGCTCGGAGCAGGAGCAGCCGCCGAGACCTCTGGAGATGGTGCACTGAGATGCATCAGTCCATCTCCATCTCCATCTCCATCTCCATCTCCATCTCCATCTCCATCGACATCTCCATCGACATCTCCATCGACATCTCCATCGACATCTCCATCGACATCTCCATCGCCGCCATGGCTCGCAGCAGGAGCAGCCGCCGAGACCTCCGGAGATGGTGCGCTGAGATGGATCAGAAGGCATATGCCTCCTCCCAGGGACTCCCCGAAGAGGTAGAAGGGCAGGCCCTCGAAGCGATCCTCTGCTTCTCGCTTCGATGCGAAGAACGCCATGAAATCAGAGGCGACGAGGTCGAGATCGGGGAGGTATCCTCTGACGCCGTCGGAGAAGCCATGGCCTTCCATGTCCATGGCGAAGACAGCAAACCCCATCTTGGCGAGGCGAATGGCCGTGTCCTGAGCGGTCCAGCTGATGTCGCTGCTGTAGCCATGGATCATGCCGATGCAGCCCTGCAGCAGAGGAGGCGGGGAAGGAGGAGGAGGAGGAGGAGGAGGAGCAGGGAGGAAGGTCCTGGTGAAGAGGCGCAGGCCCCTGGGGGAGACGAAGAAGGAGGAAGACCCATCCACGCCATGCCTTCTGTAGTGCTCTGCTTCATCACAAGACCAAGGGTTCTGGAACCTGCTGCTCTCCTGCTCCGCCATAGCTTTCTTCCCTCTCCTTCCTTCCCTCCTTCTTCCTTCCTTCCTCCTCCTGCTTCTTCCTGCTTCTTCCTCCTTCCTTCTTCTTCCTCCTCCTGCTTCTTCCTGCTTCTTCCTTCTTCCTTCTTCTTCCTTCTTCCTTCTTCTTCCTTCTTCTTCTTCTTCCTCCTGCTTCTTCCTTCTTCTTCCTTCTTCTTCTTCTTCTTCCTCCTCCTGCTTCTTCCTTCTTCTTCCTTCTTCTTCTTCTTCTTCCTGCTTCTTCTTCCTCCTGCTTCCGCTTTCTCCTTCTTTCTGCTTCTTCTTCTTCTTCTTCTTCTTCTTCTTCTTCCTTCTTCCTTCTTCCTTCTTCCTTCTTCCTTCTTCTTCTTTCTGCTTCTTCTTCTTCTTCTTCTTCTTCCTTCTTCCTTCTTCCTTCTTCTTCTTCTTCTTCTTCTGCCTTCTTCCTTCTTCTCACACCCTAATTAACTGAAATAACTGTTTTTCTGTTTTTGCACTTGGGAGCATGTACAGCAGTGGAGAAACCGGATCGAGCGATTCCCAAACACCGAAAACAACTCGAAAACCGAATCGTTGAGCTTTGTTTTTACAATGGGCTTAGTGGGTTAAGAATTTGGTTGGTTTTGGCTTAGATTTGAAACACTACGAAATCCAGTGGGTTAAGAATTTGGTTGGTTTTGGCTTAGATTTGAAACACTTTGAAATTGGTTCAAGTTTTTGGTTCTGCAAGGGAAAAAAAAAACAGAGGCTTTGGCTAGATCTAGTGGACCTAATTCAACTGAAAAAAACTGCTTTCTTTCACTGGAAAGCAGTTTTTCACATTTATGCAGTAGAACTAAAACCTCAAGAGATGTGGAAATGGAACATCTCGTACCCCTTTCCAAAACAATCTGATTAAATCCTTTGAATAAAATTTTTGAGGGGTTTTGATACCTATCAGATTGCTAGATTTTGGCAATCAAGCTTACTGGAAACAGAAATATTGAGGCATGTAGTGGAGAAATTGACTTGAAAATATACCAATTTACTTTACTGAGGAGGAAAGATAATTCCACCCAAGTGTCATGCTAACCACAGTATAGAACAGAACCTTTTTCCATAACCAAAGTAAAGAACAGAGCTTTTTTTCCATATCCTGTGGAATTCCATGCGTTGGAATATCACTGCAGTGGATTCAAGTTCTAAAACCAATGTTCAAGAGTCAACCAACAAGGCAAAGATTTCATAGTGACTGGTCCATTATTACACCTGAACCCAGGAATCACCCACCACAACCAAATCCTTTTAATTGGTTATATAGGTAGGTAGATCAGACAATACTGCCTTTCAGATCTGCCCTCTGTTCTAACGAGAGCAGATCGAAAATACAACATGAAAGAAACAACAAATCAGCTTGTCATCACGTTAAACAAGAAACTTTGCAAACCTAGAGCATGAAAGATCACTTTGGCAATATAAGATGATCATTGGCAGCATGATGAATGGGTGAGCTTCACATTTCTCAGATTTAAAAAGATATCATTGAGCTCCACCCCTCCACTTTCATTTATTTATCACTTTGCATGAACTAACCATAGCACTGAAAGGGAATGGGGCTTCATGTCATCTAACCATGCTTTTAGTTTCGCTCTGCTTGATATCTTCAAGTATCGATGTCATCAACACAACCAAACTAGCTCGAAACATTTATCAAAGGGAATAAAAACAGAAGCGGTCAAAATATGAACATACAAATGTAGCATTTGTTGCATGGTTCACAGGCAAACTTGTAAAACCCGGCTTCATTCTCGCATTCTCGACATGTTTGTAGAACAAGAGAAAGCTATCTCTCTCTTCGATTGCCCAAATAATTATAACAGTAAAGTTGGAGGAAACAATTAGAATTTGACTAGTGTAAAAAATTATATATTAGTAGGATTCCCACGGAACTAAGGTCCTTTGTCCCTCTCACCTTATTGCAGCTTGTTCCGGGAGGGACATACTCGAAGCTGTCATTTCAGATGGACTATAACCCCATTTCCCTTCTGATTCTAAGGGTTCTACAACTTGAACACCACCATCTGTCAATCCAAGAGAGAACTGATTTGGCTCCAGTGGATGTGCAGCAATCACTAACGGATACACGGAACTGCAAAACACAAAGAGCATTGACACTTTATTAAGTAGGTGATAACTTCCCCCACTTTCTTGCTAAAAGTGAGATGTTGTGGGTTTATACATCAGGGTGGACAAAGATAGCTTCCAACAGAGAACTGTTTTCTCTGCACCTCATCCACCATTATAGGTAAACAAGCAGTTTCAACTAGACCTTTCTATCCTCAAATCTTGCAATAAAAAATAATCGAAACCATACAGCAATAGCAAGTTAATATGCACAAGTTCCTCTGCGAATACATAGGTTTTGACATGTGGCAAACCTGTTTGGTACAGAGGTTGAAAATACCGAAGAAGCTAATCTGCATCTGGGTAGCAGACATTCTGCTTCAAATACTCCAACTGAACCATCGCAAAAGCTAGCATAAACCAGCTGGCTGTCGCACGAGTAAGTCGCATTTGAAATTGGTGCTGCCAGGGAATCACATGGGAACCACTGCAAAATAGCACCGTGTATTTTAGCATGTGCCACAAATTGACTCTTTAAAGGAAAAATTTCCTCTACTGGAAATTCTGCCTTCTTTGCAAACATTGGATGCTAAAGTGCCCAGAAGTTTCTGAAATTTCCGCTAGTGATTCTCCAACAGGAAATAAAATAACAGGGATAACCAGAAACAGTGCTTCAGTCTTAACTTCTTTATCAATGAATGCATGGTAGTTCCAAATAAGATGACATATTTCCACTCAGCCATTCAAACTGAGCATGTACACCATATGCAGATCAGGCTAGATAGCACTCAACAGGATAAAAACTTCCATAAAATACAGCACACATGAAATACACAATGCGTCAAACCTTTATAATATAGCACACATAAAAATAATGATGAGCAATTAAGAATATACAAAATAAAGGGAAAATACTGGATGCAGTTGCATGAGCAATGCAAATGGTCCAGATTATTCATGGAAGACACAAATATATATTAGGAACGTACTGCCATGTTCCATCTGCACTAACACATTATCGATTAGTGATTGAAGCAATATCAAATTAACCTGGTGAATGCGCTCCAGCTTCGCTGCATCATAAATAGCAAGCTGGCTCTCATGAACAACCAGGAACCGGATTTGGTCATTGTGAAACTGAACTCGTGTGTCTCCCGTGGTTGGTGGGGGCCTTCCAGCTTGGCTTTGCAAAGATTTTGATTTCCGTTTCTCCCATCCATCAGTAGCCCATACACACACCTACAAATAAAAACATCTCAAAACTTTGAAACGAGCCACAAAGCACAGAAAAACTCGAAAGAGATAAGACATTACACAACTTCAAAAGGCTGCACAAACAAGCAATGGCGCATGGTTGTAAGTTACCTGTGCATCAGCACCTGAAGATACAAGCACATTCAATGCATTCGAGAAAGCAAGCCCAGATATCCTTTTAGTATGGCCCTTCAATTTGCTTTTCACCTGCATCAACAATGACTATCTTCAGAATATGATCCATCAATATGCCATAAATTGATCTATCCCATAAAGCTTACCTCATCCACTCTAACATTATATATATGTATGGTAGAGTCCTCCATTCCAATTGCAATGATATTATTATCTTGGGGATGGAAAGCAAGAAAAGTTGCAGCAGGTGGTGGTGACATGAAGGTGGTCATTACCTGCACATATGAAAGAGGAGAACTAGATAACAATGTGCATTAAATGTAATATACTTAAGAGCTGATCGCATAATCACCGCCTCTAATACTGCTATGTAAACTGAAGTCAGAAATTCCACCAACCTTGAATGTCATCATGTTGAATAAGGACACTTTCCCACCAGATGCAGACATTACATAGGAGTCATTTTTCGACAGAGCAATACATGGAACAGCTTCTTCCGGATTCGTATCATTTATTTCATTCGTCATGAGAATGCCACTAGCAGGTTGCCACAATGGTGGCGGAAATGCTGCTGTGGCCTATATAGATCACCAGAAGAGATTTCAATTTTGGGGTTCTCAAAACGAGAATGGATAAGCAGAGTTTTAGAATAAACCTTGCCAGAGGGATTGCGATCACTCCGTTGCCATTTCCAAAGCTTGTGGACAGCACTTGAAGTCAATGCCAACAGAGAAACACCCGCATTTGTATAAAGCAAGCGCAAAACCTGACAGACATGTATAATAAAAACTGTAAGCATTGTTTGATCTCTAGCTCATGCATACCAATCATTTCTGTTATTATGTTCAAGGGAGAATCAAGTGCCTTGCTAGGTTGCAGAGTGTCAGAAAGCCGTATTGTCCTGCACTGGGAAGGCTCTGTTATCTCTGTAAGCTTGGAACTCTTGGCTTTTTCAACTGCATCTTCAATCTTTGGTTTCACATCAGCCATCCTACTGGTGTCCATAGTAGACTTGCCAATCAAATAACATTATTTCAGATTATGAATCTGCCAAGCATAATCCAAATCTAACAAAGGTAGCTCAATTACCACACTTACGGCCGAGACAGCAGGTGAAATTCTGTCTGCAATTGCAACTGCTGCAGGTGCAATCGGTGTTGCATTTACAGACACCAAACCATTTATACCTAGGGGCTGTGAACAGAAATTTATTGCTTACTAAAGAGATATATTACTTATTATGAGCTTTATGTAAGGTATGTGCCATTTATTGGCATCAAAACATGCTGAAGCTACAGAAGAGAGAAAAACAAATTGCAAAGTGCTTTGGATGAAGCAACCATCAATATGCCACAGCAAGAACCACAATTTCCAAATATCATGATGCCTTGAACACTTTACTATGAACCTCAGAACACCTTAATATCACATGTGTGAAAAATAAGTACGCTATTACCAATCCAAAGTGTCCAAATAAAGAGCTTTTTCAGACTAGCAACAAGACTATCATATCAAGACATAGGAATAGAATTATATACATATATAAAATCTCATAAAAAAGAATGCAGCAGTGTTGGATAATAGTCTCACAAACAAGGAGATATAATGATTATTGGACAATATACCTTTGAAGAACCAGGTTCACCAGCAGACCTAGAGGACTCGACAAAAGCTCGATTTTCAACAGCCCGAAGTAGCCTTAAACCCTCAGAGTTAGCAAGAATTTTTATTCCATTGTCCGTTGTGGTTACAGCCAACATAGAGCCGTCCTTATTAAATCGAAGCCGCGGACTTGCCTTAAACATTACGAAAGATAATTTTGATTTTAGAAAGAATGCCCTAGCAAAAGACAAGTCAAATTAATGATTTACTGTCCATAGAGCTTACAGGTAAGCTGCCCTCTGCATCAATCGTCATAAGCAGGTTTGTGTTGTCCATATCCCAAAACTTGATTTGAAATTCATCACCAGCAGCAAGAAAATGATTCTTTGTTGTATCAAATTGCACCACTCCTAGAGAACGCTTACGGAAGCCTGAGTATGATCTCTTAATGGCTCCTTCACTCTCATTCCATTCTACTAAGAATGACTCGCCATCTTTACTGGTGCCACAAGAAAATAACCTGACATGCAAATCAATGTAAAATTAGCTTCTTCAAGACTTCACAATCAAGCACTGAAGGCTTATTGACATACACCCACATTATAACAGTTCTTACTGTTCTGAAACAACTTTACACAGATATTCTTTTTATTCTGGATTAGTAGGTCATAGCCAATTCAGGTATTTCCTTCCAGGCTCAGACCATATAAGACTATTACATTGGACTATACACTATACTACTTCTAAACAGAGGGTAACTGCTAACTTCCGAGGGATAATAGCGGTGTTATCCTTCAAAATGTGGACAAATGAGGAAATATTCAACTATGTCTCTTCGAATTGCATTTCATCTGAATCTGTCACTGTTCTATTTCACATTTTTGGCAAGGAAAACTTAGCAGAGTTAAACCTAGGAAGCTCTGGTCATTTTCTTGTTAAGATGAAGCTGTCTGGAATATTACAAATTAAAACTACTTTCCCCACTCAACCTATAAATTGGAACTGAGTAAATAAATGAAGAAGAAAGCATATACAAATACAAATGCATGTTTCCTACAGAAATTAGAATCTTTCTAACAAGAACAAGATATTAAATATATATGTATATCATTTACCATGACAATATTTCACAGTCTGGTGTACAAGATCTCATTAGGTGCTTCACGAGCTTCATAACAAACACACAATCCGAAGTTCTAATTTGTGGTCTGGGTGAAAGATCGACAGACTTCTAAAGTCAATATTTTAAATCAAATCTTGCAAATATATACCATTGGACTAAATTATGGAAATGGGCAAATGTTTTATAAGCACTAGCACCAAGCACATTAGATAAGAATAAGAATACATAATATTTCCTCAATTTCATGTGATTACATAAGAGTTAAACGTGAAAGAGTTAGCAAAAACATGACCCTAGCACTCGAATGCTTCATCTTCTAATGCATACCTAGTTCCATCTGCACTGTAAGCCATTGAGGTGCAATAATGTCCCGGTGCATCATAGTCAACCCGTGATCCATGATTATCATACAACCAAGCTTTTATTTTCCCATCAACAGCAGTTGAGAATATGAACTACAAGCAAAAAGGAAACTGTAAACACCTTTGACAAGCTCCAATCATGAACAATACTTGAGATAAAACGTCACCTGGATATTCTCTTTATGATGAGGACACACTGAATATACAGCAGCTTCGTGACCTTCAAAAGTGAATTGTTTCTGACCAGTTACTGCATCCCATACCTGAATCAGGAAAGCATCAAAGCCTGCCCTAGCCAAGGAAAGAGATGTGTAAAATACGTACACTCATAACAAACCTTAATAGTCTTATCATCACCACATGTTATGATACATAGTTGTTTGTTGGGATGTGCGAATGCAAGATCATTTACACCACCACCATGTGCTTCAATCTGCATCAATCACGGTATCCCTATTAGCCTGAGAAGAGCGAAAACACACTGTAATAGGCCCCTCAAGGCCTCTTGACCAATCAACATTCGAAAATTAGAAACCTACGGACTGCATGAACGAGAATTTAAGTAGCTGCGCTCTTAATTATTTTCATTTTTTATACTTTTTCATATGAACGGATCTCTTTGATAATCAGAGTATAAATACTGGATTAACTGCAAGAACTAAACACTAGCACTAAAGCTTCTTGTCAACACGACAGTTAAAGCATTTGAGATTGATAAAACCGTAAATCTTAATACAATGCAGTAATTTACACTTGCAATGTTCCTTAAACAGTGTAAGAATCTTTTATACCTCCAGATGAGTACGAAGATCACTACCACCAAGATAAGAATATATATGGACAGCATGCTTCGAAAATGCAGCCCCTGAATTTTTCACACGTATTACTCAGTGACTACAATAGGGTGCCTCAATCTGGGGTTGCATATCAACAAGGAATATCAAGTTATGCTTACCAAGCAGTGTACCATCAGGACTCCATACACATTTATTAACAGAAACTGTAGGATCTTTAACAAGAGCAGCCTGCCACAAGTAAATCACAAAAGTTTTCTCTCAAGTAACAATATTTCACAATAAGGAGGCCACGTGACTGGATAACAGCCTGAAAACAGATGGCACACCTGCATAGGCAACGAGCAGCTACCAATCTCCCAAACCTTGAAAACCTTGTGAGCTAGCCTCTCTTTTGTCCCAACATCCCAGATGGCAATCTCACCCACATTTGTACCAACTACACAGAAGGATAGTGTGAGGTTTAGCTTAAAGAATACCATACATGTTTTACCATTGTCGATTATTTCTACCAAGGAGAACGGACTGGTGTACTGGATGAAAGTCCATGCTCATAACACCAGACCCTTGATTCAAAGCTCGGACAACTGTCTTTGGCAAGTCCTCTGGAGAATAGACATTTGACACATGACTTGGAACCGGCCCTATAGGGAAGCTAACCTGGAACAGGAAAAGTACTCGATAATAAATTATGGCATCAGGGTTCGTCTACCACCAATGTGATGCAGATGATCAAATAAAATTGAAATACCTCATCCATTACTTGACCACCTGCTCGTCCTCTTTTCAAGATGTGCTCTGAATCTGCAGATTGGTAATCGAGCACGGGATTATTAGCTGGAGGAGTTCTTGGCCGTTTTAGAAGACCCACAGCTGCAGATACCAGATACTATATCAATACTCCTATCCAGTTAGCCCAATCTTTTTCTCCCATTATAATGAGAAAGGTAGGGATTTCAAGGTCTCACCCAACCCATAAAAAAAACAGAGGTTATCAGCACTTCAAAAAATGTATGTAGGGAAACATGGCGCCCAAAATTCAGCATAAATAATATTAACTCATAGTTCATTACCTCCTGTATTCGATGGAACTGGTAGGTTTGCTGATCCAGCCACAGGTGCTGGCTGAGAAACAGGGGCATTAGGATTTGACATCCACCCCACCAATGTATTTGCAGATGTAGGGACAGCAGGAGGAAATGGCTGCATGCAATTCAAGCAATAAATCAGAGTTGGGCTTCTCTCGAACTCAGCATTGCATCCAAACTAGGGAAAATTTCCAAGAGCTTTTCTTCGTTTCCCCATATGCCGCTAAGATCTTGTTATTTCTCTCAAAGGCGAATAGCTATATATGTGCCATTGAGCAACCATATTGTGGATCCCCTTTCCAATGTTTAAACTTGCTATAACACCTGACCACATGATCAGTCACCCCTCTTTCCTTTCATTTAAGGGATTTCCAAGGAATTTGATGAACTCAAGGCATTTAGGAAATAAAGGGAGGATTACACTAGCCATTTCCAGAAAACCAATTGTGCGGTCAGTTTACTTACACCATTTGTCAATGGAAATGCACCACCCTTTGGTAAATTTCCAACAAGGGGACTGTTCACTGGGGGTATTGGGCGGGAACCATTCTGCGGGCCACAGGTGTGATCTACAAACAATGTCTTGATATCTGGATTTGATCGCGGAGTCTTGCAAAGTTGGTGTTGCCAATTCAAGCTGTATTGTGAGTCGTCAGAATTAAGGAACTTTTCAAACTCTAATGATAGAAAACGACAATGACGGACACTTATTACCATATTTACTCTAAAATACCTTTGATTGATTAGGGTTCTCAAACGTGACGCCTTTAATACAGGAAACGCTAATTTTTCCCGAAACAAGGGATTCGCCTCAATAAGCTTTTTAAGTTCCAGGAGCATTATGCTTCTGGCAGATTTCGTATCACCGTATTTTGATAGTTGTTCATTCTCCCTGGAATTTAGCCAACCAGACATAGATATTCGTTAGTTAGAATTGTACGCATGCATGAATGCATAACATAAACACCACGAGCAAAGTGCACCTGAAGTTATCAAGGGTCATGAGTTGTGTTATCTCCTTATATAGCTCCTCATTGAAAGACGCAAAGACTTTAAGATCTTTAACAAGGATGTCAACAGCTTTCGCACGATCTTGCCTGAATGAGAAGTACAGATATGATCAAGAATCTAGCATAGTATCTAAAACATCTCAGAAGAATCAATAGTGCAGATAGCTACAACTACCAAAATCTTCCTTGGGCAGAATCTGCAATCAGAAAAAGGGTCGTGCTTTCTACAGACTATCTCATGAGCGTTTCCTCAATGGACAACTCACTTCTGATCTGTGAGAAATCTCACAGACAGAGCATTGTTTAGAACTGCATTCCAGCAGCAGAAAAATAGCCATGACAAGCAATACGTTAAACCCTTTTCATCCACAACTAGATCACTCCATTCAATGCCGCGTTGCGGCCGTACTAATAATCATTATAAGCAGGTTCCAAAACCAAATGACTCAAATGACCAGAACTTCCAAAAATAGGTTATCTTCAGGCTCTTTCATGTCTTACCGACCCATTGCTGCTTCGGGTTGTATGAAAGACTTCCACACAAACATTATTGTTAAAAGGCGGATTGGAGAGAAAATCGAAATGCTATTGTTCGGTTGAGAGAAAGCAGGGCACAAAAACGTGTTTTCTGACACAATAAAACCGCTCAGAAGTTCTCTTCCGGAGGAGCTTCCATGCATATAATATATACACTGCTCACTGTGACTCTGCTTTCAGATCGCCCACAGAGAAGAAAAAACGGAAGGGGCTAGAATCGAGAAACATTAAAGAGAGAGAAAAACACATACTTGTCCAGAGCCTCCAGGTATTTCTGTTTCCGGATCTCGAAGAAGATCTTCATGGAGTAGCGATTATCGTCTACTTTGGTGAAACCAGACAGATACTTCTCAACCTCGTCCCAATCTCCCGCTTGTACAAGATCCTCAAAATACTTCATGCTGAAGAAGAATCCGGATTCCTGCTCGAGCCTGGCCGAAACGGAAGAAAAAAGAAGAAGAAGAAGAAGAAGAAAAGATCAAGAAAATCGGAAGAGAAGTGGAAACGGGACACAAGCAAAAGCAAGGGCGGAAACAAAACACGGAAGAACTAGGCCGAAGCAGGAACGGGGAGTTGGATTTTTCCTGGATTGAAGGCGACAACTGAAACGAAGAGGCGATGAACGACCAGAAGACAAGAAAGAAAGGAAGGAAGAGAGAGAGAGAGAGAGAGAGAGAGAGAAAGAGGAAGAGAAGGAAATGATGAGACAAGAGGAGAGGGATGGGAAGCAAGGAGGGGGGGGAGGGAAGGAGAGCAGCGCCTTACTTGTGGACCGTGTCTTTGAATTTCTCCTCGTCGAGGAATTGCAGGATGAGGAAGACGAGCTCTCGGCTGAGCGAGGACATGGCGAACAGATCAAGGAACGCAGGCAGGAGCGCGCAGCAGCAGAAGCAGCAGCGAAGAAGCAGAAGCAGAAGAAGCAGAAGCAGCAGAAGCAGAAGAAGCAGAAGAGCTCGGACTTTTAGGGTTTGCAGGAACGGGAACGAGAGTTTTCGGGAGACTGACGCTGCACAGTGCAGAACCCCGATCCGTTCCTGATACGCCACCGCGCTTATCGCAGCCACCGCGGGGCGCTTCTCGCTTCGGGGGGGGCCCTGTGATACGCGCGCGTGCTTATCGCTTCGGCGCCCCCGGGAAGTGCCGATTTCACACAAAAGGAGAAGATATTACTAGTTTTTGAACCACCGAAAAAGATACACGCAGGCTGCCTTATCTGATAAGAAGGCGCGCCTATGGTCGACTGTTCCCGCCGCGGGCGGGGGCCGGGGGGGGGGAGAAGATAAGTGCGCTTGCTTATATACTCAGACGCGCGCTTTTCCAAAAAGAAAATAACAAAAAGAGGGGAAAAAGAGAACAAAATAAAAAACGGAATCGCTCCATTTTTCGTGCGTTTCTTTTCTTCTCTTTTTTCTAAACAACAACAATAATAATAATAATATTATTATTATTATTAGTATTAATGTTTGGCCCCTAAATTATTGTTTTTGTTTTTTCTCTAAATTATTTATTCTAGCTGTTATATTTATTATTAGTATTACTGCTATATTTATTATTATTATTATTATTATTGCTGTTGTCTTTATTATTACTGCTAATATATTTACGGTGATTATCGCCGTATTTATTATTATTATCGATATAATTACTATTACTATTATAATGTTGTAACTTATATTTAGGGAAATTACATAACAAAATTATAAATTACATTTTAACGCCACAAATTAGCGCCTACTCTTATCTTCCACTAGAATTAACACCCAATTAATTCTGTTGATATAATGTTAATTAATTATTAATGTTGTTCTTCCATCGAGATTTTCAGATAAGGACTCTGTTGTAAGGATCCAAATTTGCTACTTCCTGATTAATCGATTCTATCCTTTTTTTCTTACTAATTACATCCAATCTTTATCTAGATAAGGACTCTGTTGTAAGGATCCAAATTTGCTATTTCCTGATTAATCGATTCTATATCCTTTTTTTTTACTATCCAATGATTCTACCCTTTTTTTCTTACTATCCAATCTTTATCTCTTTTCATGTTCATCGATTCCCGTAGACATTCGATCAATGAGAGTTACTAATTTAGAATGTAATTAAGTTGGTGATAATAAATTAAGAAGCGAACGTTAATTTCACAACCAAGCGCTGATTTGTAATTTCTCATGTCTGGGTAAACGTTTAAATGTAATTTCTGATTTTGTTTGCGCTTTCCCTTATATTTGTTATCGTCGTTATCATCAACATTGCTATCACAGGCATTTTCTACAAAATGATAGGCAAAGAGAGAAGTACGAATACAGATCGATTTGTGTACTGGGTGGGCACCACTAGCATAGCGATAATTGCCTGTCGTTTCTTGCAATTACACAGAGATGCATCGTGACAGAGGAAGCTCGGGATCTAGCATCGTAATCCATTTTGCCGACTTATAAAAAACCGCCCTTTGTGTCATAGTTATTACAAAATGCGCCCATTTTCGGTTTTAATGATGTTTTTCAAGCAAGTCAAGTCAAGACAGAAAGAGCCTGGAAAACATGAACAGGACTCTTCATCGTCGAAGCTTTTGATCGGAGCAAAAAGGCACTGCTAAGAACTCAGGCACTATCTGAACAAACAATAGAAAACGCAAACTCGACGAGCGGAGCAATTCAGTTTGATCCCTCCCTATCATTCCAAATGCATGCACCAACCCTCGAAACAAGCAAAAGAAAGAGGAGGGCAGTTCTCGTGGAAATAACCGAAAACTACGCGAAACGCCCGCAAATGCCAAGCCAAAGGATCAGCACACACCAGCTTGGAAAACAAGCTAAGGATCAAACAAATTACATCGGGGATTAGGCAAAAGGTCGGGGGAAACGAGCTCCGTGCAAACACCTACGCGTACAAAGAGTCGGCTGGTGTGGCCGAAGCTGGCGGAGAGCAGAGAGCTAAGATGGATGGGGAGGGGTCATTGTATCGGAGGCGGCCGATCCTTCTTCGTGCCCGCTCCCGACGTCGTCCAATGCCAGATGCAGAGCTTCTGTAGATTCTTCTCGATCTGCATCTACATCTGCATTTGCATCTGCTGCTTCTGCATCTGCATCTTCTTCAGCTTCTGAATCTGAATCTGAATCTGCATCTGCATCTGCATCTGCTTCTGCTTCTGCTTCTGCTTTGTGCTTGTCGAGATCATCGTCATCATCACCATCATCGGCAACAGGTTCGATCCCAAAGGATGCGACTCGGGCAGCGTCATCGGCCACAGCATCGGCCACGGCCTCGACCAGCTCTGCAGCAGCAGGGCGACGATGCCCGACGCTTCCCCAGACCCCGCGAGCCGCTTCGTGAACCGCTTGCATCGAAGGGCCCTCGACCGCCGTGTCCGAAGCGACGCCCATAACTTCCTCTTTAAGCACCTCGTCCGGGCCAAGCTTCGCATCTCCATCCTCATCGCCATCGCCGAAGGCATCGATCGAGAGTGCAGAGATCTTGTCGTTGCATGCGAAGCTCGCTGAGCCCGCAACCTGCTGCTCGCGGTGCCATGGCCGACGAAGAAGAAATCGTCGGAGGATAGAGTGTTGTTTTCTACCACAACCAAGCCAAGGAAGAAGAGGAGAAGAAGAAGAAGATGATGATGATGATGAATGCTGCTTCATCTCCACAGACTTCCCTCCTCCAAGAAGAAGATTCATCTGCAGGAGGGCCTTCCCTCCAAGAACAAGAGGAGCCATGGTTTCTCTCCACAAAGCACAGACACAATTGTGTTCTTGTGTCTCTCTGGCCTTTTTTTTTTCTTGCCTTAGATGCTCTTTCCTCTGGACATGCAAAATCTATCCACTTGGCCTCATTTCCCACACCCTCTGTTTTATTTCTTATTATAAATTAATTAGTTTGTTTTTTGGCATGGCTCAAAACACTCTTAACCAACTTTGCTAGAGTTCTTGGGATCAAGGTCTCAATCAAGATCAGCCACAACATACAGGCTCTGAAGACCCTGGTCAGACCGTTTCGTGAGTCTGAGAGCAAAAGTAATATGTAGCTCGAATCGCTCATCAGGCGTTTGCCTCACGCTTCACGGGCCTTCGACTCGCATTGATATAGAAGCGAGGTGGGGTCCCCTCGATGCTATGGCCTTGGCTTGCTATACACAAATGGGCTTTTTTCTCAATTCCTTCCGTGTCGAATCGTTCTCTCGCTTGCTCTCTCTCTCTCTCTCTCTCTCTCTCT
>JBBBWG010029854.1:41264-51482 GCA_037176905.1 Azolla pinnata
CTCTCTCTCTCTCTCTCTCTCTCTCTCTTTCCGTTTCTTCCGTGATAACATGCCCTTACCTAGGGGATAATCTAGCTGCAATGCTTTCGAGCAGAAGAACCGTTCGAACTATGCAGACGACTTCGCTCAAAGCGAGCTTACTGTGGACACAATTCAGAACATGCATGATTCTAGAACAGCACTTGGGCTTATGCAAGGTCAGGTGCTCGCATTGGACAATCAAACTATTGTGACCAATTGATGAATCCATTGATCGATCGATCGATTCTGGGCCAGCATAGCCTGCAATCGGCAACAATTGACCGACTGATTGATTCTCGACCGATGGAGAGAATCGAGGGCTTGCAGCAGACAACAGAACACAAGCGATCGAGTGATTCCTGGCCCGATGGAGGGATCAAGCGCTTGCAATTGGACAACAGAACACGAGCGATCGAGTGATTCTTGGGCCAATGGAGGAGGGATCAAGCACTTGGCAATGTCAGATGGTGGTGGCACTAGCAAAAGCTTTGCTTACCATGAGAGCTTGCAAAGAGCACAATCTCAGTCTTCCGAGTCAGAAGAAGTATAAGACCCACCACGGAGAGCACCATTGGGTGTCATCGAGATGGGAAAATTCCATCTTTCCCATCTTTGTTTGTTCTACAATCGATCTCGCAGTATATACATACACCATGGTTAGTGGCACACAGCTAACCTCCATGGCCGAGCTCCGATCAATTGATTGATTTCGCCGACAATTTTCTGCTCTCAGATCTGTCAAAACCGAGGCATGGAACCCAATTTCCCCGACGATTTTCTGCTCCCAGATCCATCTAACCCGGCCACGGAACAGAATTCTCTGCATGCGCTCAGCAAGGAAGTGCGCCCGATCGCATCAGGCAACATGGGAATCGTTTGAAGCAGCTCCTCGGATTCACGCAGATGCCCCGAGCGTGCTAAGAGGTCAATCACACAGTTGTAATGCTCGATGCCGAGCTTAGCATCAGCATCAGCATCAGCATCAGCATCAGCATCAGATCCTGCTTCCATGGACTTGAAATGCGCCTTCCCATCATCGAATCGACCACATCGAGCATATGCTGCGAGGACCACGGCGTGAGTTCCTGCATTCAGCCTGCACCCTCTGCCTTGCACTTCCTCCACAAGATGCGCCATCACCTTCCAATCATTGTTCTGCGCATGAGCACCGACAATGGCATTCCATAAGGAGGATGATGATGATGATGATGATGATGATGATGCATCATCCGACGGCGGAAGGAAGCAATGAAAGAGCTTGCATGCATCCTTGAGGCTTCCACATCGAGCATACATCTCGATCAGGGTCCGCTTCATGACCACATCTTGCTCCAATCCTTCCCTTATGATGTGCTCGAAGATCGAGCTCCCTGCATCGGCTTCCGCAGCTTGCCAGCATGCCTTGAGCATACAGGAGAATGTGAAGGCATCGGGCCTTGGCCCTTCCGCTCGCATCCTCTTATAGAGCGCAAATGCCGAAGCATCTGATCGGTGCTCGACATACCCACAGAGCATGGTGTTCCATGAGACAGCATCCTTGTCACGCACATCATCGAAAACCTTCCGTGCCTCGGCTAAGCTCCCAGCCTTTTGATAGGCATCGATCAGCATGTTGGCAATGCCGATGCGAGACTCGAAGTTCCTCTGCATGATCTGGTTGTGAGCTCGATTCACTGCCTGCGAACGGCAACAGGTTGTTTTCAACATGCACAGCATGAGGGGCTCATCCGGCTCCACGCCTTGCTCCTGCATCTCGCCCAACCGCTCGAATGCCGAATGCATATCACCATGCTCGACATACCCTGCGATCAATGCCCCCCACGCTGACCTATCCCTCTCCTTCAGCTCTCGGAAGATGCAGTTCGCCTCGCTCATCTGCCCACACTTGGCATACATGTCGAGAAGGCTGATCCAAAGAGCATCATCGGATTCCAATCTGCTTCGAATCATCCCATCGTGGAGATACTTCCCTCGCTCTAAGTTTCTCGTGCTTGCACACACTTTCAGCATGCACGAACACACGTAGCTGTCCGGTTCCACGCCCTCTTCATGCATCGTTCCAAACAGCTGCAACGCATCAGAGAATCTCCCGTGTTGCACGTGTGCTGAGAGCATCGTGTTCCAGCATACCACATCTCGATCTTGCAATCCTTTGAATACCTTGATTCCGTCATCCAGGCTTCCACACTTCGAATACAGGTTCATGAGAGCATCGCCGATAACCGCATCGGATTCCACTCCACATATGAGGATCTGACTGTGCAACAGATGCCCCTCGGTAATGGCTCCGGCAGAGCCACATGCTCTAAGCACACAAGAGTAGATAGCCTTGTCCAGTTGCATTTCTTCATTCAGCATCTGCGTGAAAAGCCTGAGTGCCAATGCATCGCACCCTCGATCGATGCATCCATCTATCATCACACACCAAGTCACCTGATTCCGCAAAAGAGCTGGGCTTCCTAGAAGCACTCTACAAGCATCCTCCATCTGCCCACATTTCACATACATATCGAGCAAAGCGCTGATAAGAACATCATCTGGCATATCATGATTTTCGGCGAAGAGAGCATGTGTGAGGTGTCCGTATCGGATGGCCTCTAGTTCGCCACAAGCTTTCAGAACGCATGACAAAGTGGCAGCATTGGGAACATGACCCTCTGCTTCATCCAGCATGCTAACAAAGAGATCCAGAGCGGAGTAGCCATGGCCATGGCGGGTGAAACCCGAGATCATCGTGTTCCACAGCGCCGCCGAAGCGCTGTTCCGGTCTGAGTTCTGGAAGAAGGTGTGCTTTGCTTCCTCCAAGGCCCCGCTCTTGGCATACATGTCGATGAGACCATTAGCAACATAGACATGCAGCGAATCTCTGCCATTATCTCTAGCAACGATGTGCCGATGGATGCTCATCCCTCGATCGGCATCCCCAAGCATTGAGCAAGCCTTCAAAGCACCGGAGAGAGTGACATTGTCTGGCAGCAGCATTGCTTCGCCCAGCATTTGATCAAAGAGATCCATGGCAGAGGCGTTCTCTTCACACTGCAAGCAAGCAGAGATCATCACATTCCAGGAAACCAGGCTTCTGCTGGTCATCAGATCGAATAGGGATCTTGCTTCTGCTAAGCTACCACATCTAGCATACATATGAATAAGGCTGCTGCTGCTGCTTGTGCTGCCTCCATTCCATGGAAAACCATCACAATCCTGCTGAGATCTAAGCAAACCATCTTCAACCAAATGGTGATGAACTATCCTGCCTCGGACAAGTTCTTTCAGGCGTGCGCATGATCTGATGGCTAGCGAGACGGTAGCCGGGAGAGGTTTGACTGAAGCATCACGAAGAAGTGCTAGCTTCCGATATACCCCAAGAGCAGCTGTGAACAGACTGAGGCGGAAATGTGCACAGATGACAGCGTGCCAGGCATGAACGGAAGGGGAGGAAGCAGAGCAAAAGACCAAACAGGCTTCGAAGAGGGCTTGTGAAGCCCGGGGGGCCGAGAAGAGGCGGATGAGAGGATCGTAGACAAGAGGAGAAGGAGAAGAGAGAGTGAAGAGGAGAAGAGAGTGAAGGTACCTACCTGTGTCGATGTCGTGGCTGTGCAGAGCTTCAAGCGCACGGCGATGGAGGGAGGGCTCTGGTTCTCTGCTCTGCTCCGACATGCGATCTCTTCGTGGGCAGTTGACCTGAAGCTCATACAAAGCAAAGCACTGGCAGTTAGTTGTAAAAGAACAGAGTACTCCACATAAGAATTAGGGTTATCTCCATGCACATGAAAGCAGATTAGGGTTTATGTTCACTCAGGAAACAGAGCCTTTCATGGGTGAATTAGGGTTTCCAGGTTTAGGGTTGCATTCCTCTTCCACAACCTTTTTCCATAGCTGGAGGATTCTGCCACGGTTTGCAGGAAATACTTCACAATGATGAAGACATAGATGAGCTGAAACTAGGGTTTTAGGGTTTAGGGTTTTAGGGTTTAGGGTTTAGGGTTGAAAGACCAGATCTCTTCATCATACAAGATATGTCAGGAATATGTAGCAGGAATTGATCTTACAAAAGGGCAGTGAAAAGCTTCGGCTCCCTGAATCAGTCCCATTCACTTAATCAAAAATTCCAGATTCATCAATCACCAAAAAACACCACTCATACAATTTGGGTTCAACAAAGATGCTGTGGATCGCATTGTCATCTACAGCAAACGATCCTTCGTTGTGATTGGGAACATTTTCTTTGTTGAAATATAAGCAAAAAGGGTAAAAGCAAACATGGGAGAAGGAGCCAGTAAGAATGTGATATTGCTAGCACAAATCAACAAGCTGTTGTGATGTACAGAAGAACGGCGAAGAAAATGACTCTGATCTCGGAAACTGAACATCGATTGATTGCTTGGCTGCTTCCTGTTGAGATTGATGCCAGAGAGCACCGATTCTCGGAATCATATAATGAGATAGTGGAGGGAGCCATTCGCGGCTACTGAAAGCATCTGAATCCACTTGTTTCTTTGTCGAATATATATCCCCAGCAGTCTCTTCAAGATCACCAAACTGATCTATATACATTACATAATAGCTGGCCATCACCAAGAAATACAACCTGCTCTTTGCCCAAGATCCTTTGAACCTCAGCTGTGTAATATAATACATCTCCAAATCATACTAAGGGATGTGTGATGACTCCTTGAGCTGCATCCAGAGTAAAGTTTGCGCTGCTGAATTGTCTGCTGCTATAGAAAGGTTGTAGATCTGTGAAGCCATACTCGCGAGCCTGAAAAAGAAAAGAAACAGATCTGACGTTACAAATTCTTTCAAGCAATGCAAAATCGTTCTTTGCTTTCTAGCATTTTTTACCTTAGCCTCCAGATCCTCGACTTTCACTTGGATTTGTGTGAGAGGGGTGTTTGAGCGCCTCATTAGCTCTTCAAAACGCACAGCATCCTTCACAAGCCCTCGCAGAAGATGCAGGAGGAGTTCATTGAAGTCTTTCTTGTATGTCATGTACTTCTTGAAACTCTGGTGCACATATATACAAAGGATAACAAAAAGCATGCCATCAGATGACAGATATGGTACAGATGAGAAAAGAAAATTGAGATACTCTTGATCTTTCTTCTTCGAGCATTAGAACCTCCTCTTTCTCATTCTTTTGGGCAAATAACAAATGAAAATAGATGGCTGAAGCATTACAACCTGTAACACGGTCTTATACCTTTTGCAAAGCCTTTTGCACTCCATACTTCTGGGTTGAAATGAAAGATTCTAACAACACACGAATTGCCATGTCCACATCATCTTCTGTTACATAGTTCCTCAAGTGCATGCGAGCATGGGCCTCCGACATTCGAATCATGGATTCAATATGTCTCACAGCAATCGGAACTCCTTGCCCATGCTGCTCAGTGACGAAGAAGAAGAAACACACAAACTGAATAAGAATGTTTGTCATACCAAGAAGAAAAAGATCAATTATATATATGAGAAAGACTACCTACCATTGACTCTCGTCGTAAATCTGCATAAACGAGTGAAACTTTATTGAGATCAGCATCATGCAATTTAGGGAACACATTGAGCTTGGCATATGTCACATATTTCCGCAGGGTTTCTTGTGGGAGAATCTGGAATAGTATTGGGTATTAGAGCTTCCACATGATAAATTGAGATCTGAAGTAAAAACACTTAGAAAAAAGACATCAGGAATCTACCTCTGGGTCAAGATTCTCTGATGAAGACTGTGCATCTTCACCATCCATATTCAATTCTTCTGAGCCTTTAGGCTGAGATCTGAAGTGACTATCCACAACAAACTTAGCAAGCATCTCATCACGAACAGGATCAACAATGTCCTACATATCAAGAAATAACAATTGTTAAGCTCAAAAGTAGCCAACATTAGTTATTATTGAAAGGTCTGACTTTCTTTATCCTAACCTTGACTACACAAAGCACATCAAATCGAGACAAAATGGGGTCAGTTAGCTCTACATTCTCAGCAAATGTCTTGCTAGAATCGTATCTGCATGTAAATGGAAAGCTTATCAAAACCTTCAGATTCGAAGGACTAAGAGTATAACCAAAGATAGTAAGCTCAAAAGAAGACTGAAGGATAGTCAACCTGCCACCGACGGGATTTGCAGCTGCAATAACAGAACATCGAGCTTGTAAAGAGGTGACAATGCCAGCCTTGGATATACTGATACTCTGTTGCTCCATGGCTTCGTGAATACTCACTCTGCAAGAAGAAACGTGCATTAGAAGAAGACATAAAATGTAGAGAGCATTAGATCCCTCTTGGAGATGAAGCTTAAGTACCTGTCCTGGTCATTCATTTTGTCAAATTCATCAATCAAGCAGATCCCTCTATCGGCAAGTACAAGGGCACCACCTTCAAGGGTCCATTCTCTTGTAACAGGGTCCTTGTGGACAGCTGCAGTTAGCCCAACTGCTGAAGCACCTTTGCCAGTGGTATACACTGCCCTTTGAGCAGTTTTCTCAACGTACCTGTGCATTAATACACCCTTAGGCCAAGATGCTATAAAGGATAAGAGATTTACAGTGACAATTAAGAAATTTACTTTAGGAATTGAGACTTTGCAGTGCCTGGATCTCCAAGAAGAAGGCAGTTTATATCCCCTCTCAACCGGTGCTTTCCTTTAACATTCTTCTCTTGGCCTCCAAACATGGCGAGTGCTATGGCAGTTTTGATGTCCTCATGTCCATATATTGAAGGTGCTATAGATTTCACAATCTTCATATCCGTAGAAAAACGAATGTTAATTAAGTTAAGATCAGAGATCGTGGACACTTTACCGACCCAACTTAAGTTGAGAGAAATGAAAGTAAGAAGAGTAACACTTACCCTGGCACCAATTCTGGGGTCTTTGGACAGTGCTTCTATCTCTGCTTTATCTTCTTCAGTGAGTTTGTATACAGAAAAGAGATCCTGTTTCTTACTTATGTGGTTTGCCTCAACCACTGTTGCAAATACAGGAAAACCATTTTTGGTATTTAAAGCCATGTCAAAGTTGTTTGTGTACACACCCGTGACTTCCTGTTAAATGAGGTAAAAGATCATATCAGTTTTTTAGCACAGAAAGAGAGTATTGCAGTTATTATGAGAATTGAAGTGATGATAGAGGTAAGAGATTCTCACAATTTCTTCTCCTGGCCTGGCAATGTCAATAAGGTCATTAAGAAGAATAACTTCCTTATAACGAGGAAGACGACCGGCAGGGACAATACCCGGACTCTCTTGCAATGTGATCTTTTGGTAGTTCCTATATATTGTCTGAGAACAGAATATGCATAAGCTAAAGAATTGCATACACGAGAAGCAAGTGACCGTATAAATTCAATTCATACTTGCTCAATATTGACACTGAATGGTCCTTTCGATTGACACTCAGGACAAGAACCCACTTTGATTTCAGAGTAGCTATTCTGAAAGAATGGTCCTAGGACAGCTCCACATTTGTGACAATCATACTTGACCTGTTGTAACTGAGGAAATACACCTGACCGTCTAGTTACAACCCCTCCAATCCGAATCATTGTGTTTAAGTGAACTTGTCTGTAAACAAAACCAATGCTCAATTTTGCTGCAAATTCAACCAGCAATAGGATTTTTTCCAAACCCATGAAAGAGATCTATATGATTCCCAATAAGGGTATTACCTGATGTTACGGATTTGGTCAAAGACTGGAAGATTCGTAACTCTAACATAGATTCTGTCATGAATTTTCTCATAATTGGGGTGGAACCTGAAAACAACATTCATAGCTACCTCCTCCATGACCTCAAGAACTGCTTGGGGTGCATCGGCAAGCCAGATAGCAATATTGGGATGAGTATGAATAAACTGTTTATAATCCATATCGAGACTGCATTTATTGGCTGAAATCATAATCCAATGAAATATCAGAAAAGCAAGCAGACAATACTGTTTGCTTTTATAAAGCAACAACATACACACACCTGACACCATTTCATCAATCAAGCGTACATATTCTGGGTGACCAGATTCATTCTTAGGGTTAACATAAGTCATTAAGAACTGCCTAAACTTGCGGGCAATGAATCGACGAACTTCATCTCGGGTAACCCATTCTCTCAGACTTCCTTGTACGTTATACATTTCATAATCATTCTCATCCTCTTCTTCTTCCTGAACCAAAAGCATATATTGAACAAGGGTTAAATGATTGAATAAATAGACAACCTTTTCACAAATTTATTGAAGGAAATGTAGGAAATTAACACACCTCATATGCTTCATCATCCGTCTGATCAGTTACAGGTGGCTCCACACGAGCCCTTCGGCGAGGTCTGTACTCAACCTCGGAATCCTCATCTGAAGATCATTATGGTGAAGAACCACCAATTTTCAGGATAACCTTACAATAGAATGCTACAGAAAATTTCTAGCCATTTCTGATGAAAACGATTTTCATCATTTCAAATGCAACATTTTGTCAAAATAACGTAGATGCACCCACTCTCTCTCTCTCTTTCTCCTCTCCCTCTCTCTCTCTACATATAGATTTATAGCTCAGCGCTTCATATAGGTTCCTATTATCTGAACTAATTCTCTCTACATGAGAAACCAATAAATAAAAAAACCAACCCCAATTGCTAATGTTCTTTCTTTCAACAATTGGTTTTAGTATCCTAGTGCTTGCTCACAAAATGAAAAACAGTTTTTCCACTAAACTTTATCCTTTCTTTTAACATAAGCAACCAGCCAGCACAAAAGAATATTATGTTCTCTCCACATGAAACTCCCGAAAACCACTTTCCTAACAATCTCCTTCTATGCATAAAAAACCGTTCAAAAACTAATCTTAATCATTTCTGTCTACCACCCATGTCTCCTACCTCTACCATCCTAGCCTAATATCACAATCCTTTATCTCTACCATCATTCTATTTTCTCTCTACTATCCTGGACACCTTTTGAAAGGACGTTTCGGAGGACAGGTGATGAACAAGTCTTCCTCCTTCCCTCCTCCATTATCTTCTCCTTATTCTTCTTCATTTACTTCTGCTTCTGCCTGCTACAACAGCTCACATTTTGCGAGATTGTCAAATTGGAAGACCAATTGTTCTTACATCAGTCATAGTGCAAACAGAGTCTTGCATAGTTTTGAGGGTTTAGAAATTAGGAAAGCAACCTAAAACTAGGTCCGATTACAGGATTAAGCATTTGGGGCTTAGAATGGGAAACATCCTGAAAGCTTCGGAACAATACCTCGATCATGTAGAATCCGTGGCAATTTCCTGTTGAAAGAGGCGCCGTGGACAACATCTCGAGCGTCGAGCTCAGCCTCTGCAGCTCGTCGATCTGCCATGATCTGGTCCAGATCTCTGTCATCCTCCAACTCATCGTCGATGTCCTGTGATTCATACCTATCTTGGCTTCCAAGTGCCTGATAATCCCTGATTTTACCAGATAAAGAGGTGCCATGGACCACAAGAACACCATGAACCAGAAGAGCGCCATAGTACGGGATCAGAAGAGCGGAATATCAATCAAAAGAAGCATACTGAGCAAAGGCTTCATTTGCTAGGAGAGAAAGGCAAAGATATAGCAACGTTAAGAATCGATATACTAAGAAGAAATCATGTCTACGAAGCATCGATTCAGAGATGTCTGAGAAAACTTCACGGCTAGAAAGACATTCCACTGGGTTACCAAAAAAGCCATAGCTGAGCAAAAACCTAATTTGGCACGAGAAAACCATAGCCAAGCAAAAACCGGAATTTGAATGACTCGAAGCAGTGGTCTGTCAGCGAAAACAAGAGGAGCAGGGAGGAGATGTTAACGAATTGCTCACTGTTCCATGAAGTTATCGTGGAAGAGATCTTCTCCTTCATCTTCTTCCTCGTCGCCAGGATCGGTGGCAAAGACGTCTGGATCGACCTCGGCTTCATCGGAGACAGAATGGGCCGAGCTCCTTGTGTGAGGGAGGCGGTCTGTGCTGAAGTTCCCCACAGAGGAAGGGGATCCAGGAGTGGAGGGATTGTTGGGGGATGAAGGGAAGCCGTTGTTGTCGCCGTCCTGCAAAATTCAGAACAACGAAGGCCATTGCAGCGCCGAAAGCGAAACGAGATAGGGCATGCGAGGATGATGGCAATGGCGATGGCGATGGCGATGGCGATGGCGATGGCGATGGCGATGGCGATGGCGATGGCGATGGCGATGGCGA
>JBBBWG010029865.1:0-26094 GCA_037176905.1 Azolla pinnata
GTTAACTGATAATTTTGCAGAACAAATATTGGTGGAGAATTCGCTGCAAATAGATATGATTTCAACAAGCAATGCCTAGATCCAGAGCAGAAAGAAGAAACCATTAGAAAAACAAACGCGAGAACAGAAAAAGCGACGAACGAACGATCGGTGGATCGGATTATTTTTATAAGCAAGATTCACTCATGTCGGGCCAAATTGCGTGCAATGCCACTAGGCTTCGTATTTTTCTTTAAAACGTGTACGATCTTAAGGGGGGAAGGGGGAAAAGAACCATTAAGAAAAGAACGATAGAAATATATATATCGAATCGATCTGGCTCTGGCATCACTTGCATGCTAACGCGTAGAAGCCATGCCATTTGCATGCACCGAACCCATCTGAATCGGGCATAAACGTAACTGACTCATACGTGACATAAGAATCCGCCGTCGAATCGCTTTCGAGTCGCGGGATGCTGTTCTCGGCTAACCACGATTAGTGCCAGTAATAATACAGTGTTTGGCGTCGATCCAGCTATGAATCTTCTGCCAGCTATATATGTATATATATATATACTGTAAAAGACGTAGGAAGCTGCTCTACGTATCCCTGGTATCTTTCGTATAGCAGTGTCGGTGCCCCCCTCTGGAGGAACAGACAGTTTGTCCACCGGATATCTTACCGAAACTTGCCCATTGTCCTTAGTTCGATTGATGATCCAAACAAGCCCCTTCCTACTACTTTCCACCGGCCCCGTGTGTATACGTATATCCCATATCCGTAAACGTATTGTACAGAGGAGGGGCGGGGGGCATCTGTATCGGTATGCAACAAGCAACGCAAACCCTAAACCCTGAGCCCTGAGCCCCGAGCCTTGTATGTTAAACCCTGAACCTTAAACGACACCACCCGTATTATATGTCTATAGATATAGATACGTGCGTACAAAATACGGGCACACTTCGGATGCAGACACGGCCCCATCGAGGTACATTGTATGAAATACAAGATACGGGGATACAAAGATGGAGCGTGGTAGGAATACGCGCGTAGGTCCGTATACGGATACGTAGAGAGTATGTATATCTGCGGGGATGCATATAAGTATATGCACACAGACGTGTATAAGTACATGTTGTAGTATAAGTATAGATATACGGATATGCATAGGTAGAATACACCTCCGTACACGTCTATGCGGAGTGTATAGTTTAAGTATAGATATACGGATGTGTACAAGTATAATACGACTGACTGCGATTAAGTACATGTATGTCTATACGGATGTGTGCGAGCATATTGTAAGCATAGATATACGGATGGGTATAAGTATATGGAGACCTCGAGTGCATGTATATCTGTACGGATGCGCATAAGCATATGTATACGAAAGCGTATACGTACACGTATGTCTATACGGACGTATACAAGAAAGATGATCGGAAAGAAGAAGAAGGAAGAAGAAGAAGAAGAAGAAGAAGAAGAAGAAGGTCCCATTCTGTGCTTGCCAGCTTTCATGGTAGCTCGACAGAACCTTGGATTCCTCTGTCTCTCGTCTCTCTCGTCTCTCTTTCTGCTTCTCTGTGTTTCTCCGTCTCTTTCCTTGTCTGTCAAGAAGAAGATGAAGGATTTGAAGGCTTAAAAGAAAGGTTCGGAAAGATGGAGACAGCGATGGAGTGCCCACCATAGCCCCCACAATCCGCCCCCTCAACTACCACCTCCCCCTGCTTTTCTGCGTCCTTTCTCTTCCCCTTCCTCCTCCCCTTCTTGCCCATCCCCCGCCCAGATTCAGAGCTGGACCTCTCCATAGCTAGCCTGCACAGATTCCCCGACTGTTCTATGGTTGGTCTTCACAGGGCTCGAGCTGCAGCCAGATGCTTTTTGTTTAGGTTGTGGGTTACGATCCATTCGCTGGGGGTTTTGTTCCCGTGTTGTGATCCGAGAGCTAGGGTTTTGATTCGGGGTCGGTTTTAGGGTTTCGTTGTGTTCCTTCATTCCGAGGGTTTAGGGTTTTCTTTCTCAGAGCGGGGGATTTTTCGGTCAGGGATTTCCCTCCCCCCGCCGTTCATCTGCAGACATGGGATCTCCGAAGAAACCAGCGCTGTCTGATACGGCCTCTTCTCCTTCATCTGCTTCCAAGTCATGGAGCACGACCTCCGTGCTCTTCGTAATGGGGCTGTGCTTTCTCTGCTACATCCTGGGAGCATGGCAGAACTCTTCACCTCCGTTGAAAGCACAAGAAGAAGAAGCGACTCGAGCTCTTGATAGAGCATCATCGTCATCATCTGTGAAAACTCCGGTAGATTGTTCATCATCATCATCATCATCATCATCAGCATCATCTTCAAGCTCTCTTGATTTCGAATCTCGCCATGGCGCACTCGAGTCAGAAACCTCTGATTCTGCCACGCAGTTCGAGTCGTGCGGGCTCGAATTCGTCGATCTCACGCCGTGCCAAGACCCGATCAGGGCTCACAAATTCCCTCGAGAGAAGCTCGTGTACAGAGAAAGACATTGTCCAAAGGAAGAAGAAGAAGAAGCGGGGAAGAATCTCATGTGCCTTGTCCCAGCGCCTCTCGGGTACAAGACCCCGTTCCAATGGCCCAAGAGCCGAGACTATGCATGGTTTGCCAATGTGCCTCACAAAGAGCTCACCGTAGAAAAGGCGATTCAGAACTGGATCCAATACGAAGGAGATAGGTTCCGATTCCCTGGTGGTGGTACCATGTTCCCTCGCGGCGCTGGAGCTTACATCGACGAGATTGCTGCTCTGATTCCTCTGTCGGATGGATCAATCCGAACTGCGATTGACACTGGATGTGGGGTCAGTTTGCTCTTTCTTTCTCTTTCTTTCTTTCTTTCCTTTTGGATGTCTATAGGTCTACACTTGTTATATCTTGATATTGGTATGATCCGCTCAAGCATCGGATTATCTGTGTAGAGCTATGCGTCACTAGGTCGTCGAGACTGTCTGTACTACAAGCATGAGATGCTTGGTGTGATGATCAGAATCCAGAGCTTAGTTGATATATGCTAAATGGGATCGTTCCACAAACAAACAAACAGTAACGTCTACATCAATAACAATATGTTGACCTCCTCACTCTTGAACCTCACAAACACAAACTTGAATGCTGATGGTTAGATAAAAGAATGGGAACTAGATTACCAATCCTTTCGGATCTAATCTGGTTGACAAAAGTTTGCATAAGACAGAATATTTGCTATATCCGCATCACCTTAATGGATAATATATAATGTGGCCTGGAAGACTCCAAACTATTCATGTATATATATGCGTAGAAATTTAAGTTGTGAAATGTATTTGAATCGATAATTTGTATCGATCTCATTATCTTGTTCTGTATTGTAGGTTGCCAGTTGGGGTGCTTATCTCCAGGAGAGGGATATTTTAGCAATGTCGTTCGCACCAAGGGATTCACATGAAGCTCAAGTACAATTTGCGTTAGAAAGAGGGGTTCCTGCTATGATTGGCATCATGTCTACTGAACGTCTTCCCTACCCTGCACGTGCTTTTGATATGGCTCATTGTTCTCGTTGCTTAATACCATGGAGCCAATATGGTAATTTTCGAGAGCGTTCCTTGTTTCATATACACCCTCTTTAGTGTACAGATAATCTTTCGAGGGTAGAGCATTGTCGAACGTACCAAATCCTGCCAATAAAAAATGAATTTGAACCTTGTTTTATAGTAGCTTTATGTGTGTGTGTGTGTGTGTGTGTGTGTGTGTACTTGTGTGCTTGTGATTTTAAAAGCGTCCCAATTAAGAGAAGCCTTGTATTAGTGTCAAGTGTGGGAGTGCCATTGAACTCTTCCATGTTATCTCACAGTTAGGATAGTAGGATTGCTTCCGTGTCTCTTTCCTAAATTTGTGAACCTACAAATCTGATCCATTCCTTTTGTATGGTACTTCTGCGTGCTAGGTAGATATTGTGCATGATTCAGATTATCCTCCAATCACCCTCTGGGTACTCTCCCTCTTTTAGTCAAAATTTTGGGGTATACAAGTAAGAAACCTTGCACACTTTCCCACTGCTGTGTTGGACCATACATGTGATATTTTTTACCAACACCATTTACATACTCATGTATGATGAAAATGCTAACATTTTGCTGATGTGTTAAGTGTATGAATCTCTATTTGAAGCATATGTATGCAAATCATCCTTGCACGCCAGAAATACTACAGTTTTGGGCATTGGTATTAGTTAACATGTCTGACTGTGACTACCGCCATGTCCTTACATCTGTCTTGTAGATGGGCTATATTTGATTGAAGTGGATCGAGTCCTGAGGCCGGGAGGTTATTGGATTCTGTCTGGCCCTCCCGTAAATTGGAGGACACATTGGCAGAGCTGGCAAAGAACTCAAGAGGATTTGAAAGCGGAACAGGACTCTATTGAAGATCTAGCAAGGCGGCTTTGTTGGCATAAAGTAGCTGAAAAGAACAACATTGCTATTTGGCAAAAACCTCTGAATCACAAGCTCTGTGCTGTTCAGCATAGTGGAGATTTGGTGCCCCGTATCTGCAAAGGCGAGAATGCAGACCTTGCATGGTCTCTCTCTCTCTCTCCTCTCTCTCTCTCTCTATCCAAGTTCTATTTAGCTTTTTTCTTGTCCTTGACTGTCATATTTTGGGCAACTGTTGCTAATTTGGAAATTTTTATATATTACTAACTCGTTTTATTTCATGAGTGACCCATCTCTTAAGATCTCTGATACACTTATAGATGGAACTAGCCATATAGTGTCCAGCTACATTTTCTTGTCATTTTCATGAATGGCATGACATCGTAGTCATTGCTTTGCATTATTATTCTTCCTTTATTGGTTGGCAAGAGGATGCAAGCTCTTTTACTACCAAATTTGTTTTCATTGGTCTAGTATTGGATGCAAACCCCTTCCTCTCTTGTCTTTCTGTTTTAGTTTAGCTATTGTTGTTGACATGTTTCTAATGCTCTAAGAGAATGCTCTTCTGAAAGTGCCCTTTTTATTCTATTTCTCTTAGGTATAGAAAGATGGAGACATGCATCACTCCTCTTCCAGAGGTGGTGGAAGACAGTGAAGTCTCGGGTGGAAAGCTAGAACGTTGGCCTCAAAGAGTGTCAGCAGTCCCTCCAAGAATCTTGAGTGGCTCCTTGCCTGGTGTGAATGCAGATAGCTTTAAAGCTGACACGAAATTGTGGTTGGAAAGAGTCTCTTATTACAAGAACAAGGTTATCAGACCTCTTGCCAATGGAAGGTACCGGAACATCATGGACATGAATGCAGGTCTTGGTGGCTTTGCAGCTGCTCTGGCACAGGACAAAGTGTGGGTTATGAATGTTGTTCCATATGATGCCAAAGACAACACCCTAGGGGTCATCTATGAAAGAGGACTCATTGGGACCTATCAGAACTGGTAAGTTGCATTGTTGATATTCCTTTTATTGTGTAGTCTACAACAAGCATTTCCTGGGCAGCGAAGGCGAAATAAAATATCCATCTAGTGTGGTCGTAAACCTGTATGTTGAGCTAGAAGTTAGAACAGTTTTTTCTTGCTTAGCTACCAGCATCCACACGCTCTTACACCATAGGCATCAAGGTTCCTTGATTTAAGGAAGGGTTTACAGGTTTACAAGGTTGGAAGCTCATAAACCTTAATGTTTCTGGAATCTAGGAGCTATTGGCTATATAACATTATTTTGGTGCATTGGTTTTTCTTGGTTTGAATAACTGTGGGTGAGGTCATATGCTCTTAAAACATTAGGATTGTTAGAACTTTGTTTGTTTGTTTGGCTGCTAAAGTTAGAAAATTCCAGGTGTGAAGCTTTCTCCACGTACCCTAGGACATATGATCTCCTCCATGCGACCTCATTGCTGAGCATGTATGAAGACAGGTAATTCTCATTGTCCCTACTCTGCTGTGTGTATTCCATTGATTTTATGTTGGATTTCCTAGTATTAGTCACCTGAAATGAGTTATGCATATCCATTTTTTGCTTTCTCCTGGACTTCTGATAGGTGTAGCTTGGTTAAAGTTCTTCTTGAAATGGATCGGATCCTCCGACCAGAGGGTGCTGTTATAATGCGTGATAATGTGGATGTTCTTAACAAAGCGAGGAAGATTATGACTAGGATGAGATGGGAAAGCAAGCTTGTTGACCATGAAAGTGGTCCATTTGTGGAGGAGAAGATATTAGTAGCGTTGAAGACATACTGGGTGGATGATGTTCAAGCAAAGAACTCAACAAAGACAGGATAAAAAAGCTTTCCTCAAGATTTTTGTGGCGCTTTTTCTATCACTTGGGTAGAGGGTAATTGAGTATCAGGAATTCGATGGCAACTTAGTACATGGAAGCACAAGATCTCTTCTTGCCAAATCGACCTCCTAAGTTCTATTTTGTGCACACACACACAACCATAACCTGTAAGATCTTTTTTCTTTTTGGTTTTTTCTATGAAGAGCATTAGCTATTTTTATTATTTCCATGGAGGGTTTGAATGCAAATTTGCTCCTTCGTTGGATAGTCAATGCCAAGCTGTTTCATTTGTTATGTGACAGACAATTCATGGAAACTTTGCGTTACGCAGTGTATTGTCCCCTTGAGCGCAAGAACATAACCATTGTTGATGATTATATGGTTGAACTAACAATGTTGTAGTGGTTCGCCATTGGTGAATTGATGTTCATAGGTTCTCCATATTGACAAGCTTGATTTGTGAGAGCAGATATTATGTGGGCGAATCACTCAAAGCATGGAAAGGCAATGGATAGATTTGTGACAGATCAAGAGATCAGTTCTCAGTAAATGGCCACATGCTTCATTTATTACTGCTACAGAATCCTCATTGAATTGCAGAGAGCCCCTTTCGTTACTTGAATATGCTGAAGAAAACATATCAGTTGCCCTTTATTTAATTCGGTCCTGACTCTCACTTCTAATCTTTTTGTGGGTAAATCTTCAATGGCCTATCAAAGTAGGCCTTTTTTTATCCATGTCCAAGATGGATTAATTTCTACATTGAGGTTGTGTGCTGACATCCAATGCAGGAAATATCTAACAGAGTTTCCATATCTCGATGCGTTTTAGATATTGGAATGGGCTATGCTGTAAAAATCTGACAGAGTTTCTGTATCTCGCTGCATTTTAGATATTGAAATGGGCAACTTACAACAATGCAGAACATTCCTGGGATTTTTAGACACTTCGTTTTGAGTTCACTGAGAATTTCCCTACAAAGATGGCATGTGGTATGTCTCTGAATTTTGTAAAGTGTGCGTTTGTTTCGATGCAAGAAAGTGCATTGTCTTTTCCTTTGTAATGAAAATGTCTTGAAGCAAAAGGATCGATTTCAGATAGTGGGCTATGATGTTTGTGTCAGGTCTTTTCTTGATGCTGTGATCGGCATATAAACATATGAAGTTTCGTTTGGTTTCAGAAATCTTCTCGATTCATGGTTAATGTACAACAAGTCTATGAAGGATATTTTTGAAACTAACGATCTTGATGGTGTGATCAGCATATAAAACATACAGACTTTCCTGATCATTCACCAAGATCGTTGGTTTCAGCAATCTCCTCGATTCATGGTTTATGTACAACGAGCTTGATTTCGTGTTCAGTGGCGGCGAAAAGTTTAGATGATGCCATCCATTTGTGGTGCAGAAATTCATGACAATGATCAGAACACAGGATCACTCAGTTTCATTCGAGATCCCACTGCATTGTTTAACCATTTTCTTGCCACACGATGGGCACTATGTGCTCTAATCAGCCTAGGACTGTAAGTTGAATGGAGTGCGAATGTAAAGCCGCTTTTTCATTCTCTTAATAAACTGTCCTTGTTTCACTAGCCCATCCATCCAAAGATTAAATCTGGATCTACCAATACAAATGCAAGTTAAGAATGCTCTACTCAAAAGAGCTACATGCATTAGGGTTGCGAGGTAACCCATCAAGATCTTCCAATATTGTTAGCAGAACTTGGAAGCATTGTTAGGTGATCTTGGAGACGGGTTTTACACAGAATCAAGATGATGCTGTGTAGACAGAATATCTCTCTTCATTGCCAAGTGCGCCCTGTAAATGAAAGTGCAACTTCTTATAGGTCAGGGCCATGGTCATCTCTGCTTTACATGATTGCCCCAAAGCAAAGAAAAGCACAGCTTCCGGCTCTCATTCCACATTCGATTATTCAACATATACATCAATTGATGGCTGGCACAAAGACATATATCACCAGCTGCTTTTTTTAACACTGCTCATGCTTGTCATGAGCGCTTCCAATATGAATGCATCCGTTTTGAATAAGAGGGATCAGATGAGAAAGCGATCCTTAATATCCATTCCTAAGTAAAATGTGTCTCAGCAGAGTTAAGATTTGCTGGGCACAAATTACATTACTCATGCTTATCATGAGCGCTTCCAATTTGAAGGCATCTGTTTTAAATAAGAGAAAGTTAGAGGATCGGATGATAAGGTGATCCTTAATATACACTTAGTAAAACGTGTCTCAGAGATAACATTTGATGGACACAAATTAAAGCTGCCCATACCTTGCCGAAACACATCATAATGCTGATAGTACTCACAAAACTTGACCATACCAGTAGTTTTTTGAAGGCCAAAAATGAAAATTCCTCATCATTCACTGAGCTATTTTTGGTGTAACCCCTCTTAACTCTTAAGCAGCTACAGGTGATCTACAACCAAGGCTGACAAACAGCCACGGTTTGATTTGCAAGAAAACCTTGGACTATCTCAATATACACCGGTACAAACTCCATTTCCTCACCTTGATGTCTTCCAATACACACCGTTATTAACTCCATTTCTCTGCTGTCATGTTCCAACCCAAGGACTCTTCTATCCTACCTCAATCGAAATCAGCACACCTAAATATTTCACTGCAAAATATTTATATTACCTCTAGCAGGGGCAATGGGAAAACCATAATCTCGGATCAAAGTTAACATACATTGACTCTGAAGAGTTGATATCAAACGCAACAAGATTGAAAATGCATAGAAAAAATCCATCAGCCATCAAAAATTCACTTCTACCCAAATTTAAGTAAATGAACGTGTTTGTCATCAATTATACAACTGCTTGCAAAGCTCTATCAAAGGCAGCTTCTGCATCACTAGCTCGTTTCAGAAGTACATGAGCTGGGTGAAACATCTTCAATTGACTGCAAACAAAACACGATGAAATAAAAATTAAGACAGTTAAATTTATGAGTGTTTTTATCCACAAACCAGTATATTTTCAATTTAACAATTTAGTTAGCATAATAATATAATAAGAAACAAGACACTTTAATCACAACAAGAGAAAGTAAGAAAAATAATAAGTTATAATGCAAACCTTAGATACCGATTTGCTGGCTTTGAGAGATGAAGGCTACAAACTATCAAATTAGCTAAAGTATCTGGATCCTTTCCATCCTGAAAAAACGCAACTTTTGAATTGAACCCACCAATTTCTAGCATTGATACAAAATATTTAGATGGGGATGCAACAAATCAGTTTGCTATCATTGGAACCAAACAATCTGATTTCTCACATTGGAGCTAAGTAACCTACTTCCTAATCACAATTGTTCAACATACTTTATTTAGTGCTTCCAATAATGTTGTCTCAGCTTCCTCAAATCGTCCCATTTGCATGCAACAAACAGCTTTTCCATTAAGAAGTAGTGTGGTCTGGACATATCTATCACAGAAGTCTTGGAAAATGTAATAGGCTTCTTGTACCTTTGAACCCCCCTGTATATCACGAGCAAACAAAAACACAACGAACATTATAACGTTACTGGCATTGCCATTTTAAATCTCAGCACATTGTAACAGAGGCAAATCTAAATATTGGTTAGAGTGAGACAAATCCGTACCAGAGAGAGGTTAAGCCAAGCATTAGCTAATTGAGTTAATGTGTGGTCTTCGTCTATCTGTTGCATGACCTTTAATTGCTTCTCAGCATGGTCATTCCTAAACATTTTTAAGTAGATTTGAACATTCAAGGCACATCTGCATCAAAAACATAGAAATATTCTCATAAAAATAGTCAATTTAACTGAAACATTACTCTATATACCCGAGAGTTTTAACTGTATGAAATAGAAATTTTGAATTTGACACAACTTACAATTCTAGTGTTTCACCACCATGTGTATATTTTAAAGCTTCATTATAATCCTGTTCATGTACATAAATTGTTCCAGCAACAAGCTGCAAAGTTGGATTGCTGGAAAGGGCTGGATCGGCAAGCCACTCTTTGAGACTATTCAAAGCCTCTTCCTGGTAGTTTTGAGGTAGTGTTAGTCAGTACATATCTGGACATGAATTCCTATATGCAAATAAGTGTACGCGCAAATATAGAAGAATACATGTATGCGCATCCATATTATGTGTGATGTATGTACATAACATTCATGGAAACGTAGCCTTGATAAAAAAGAAGGGAAAATTCCCCAACTGCTCCAAGGTTTCCATCAGTTACTTGGAAGTTCTTTGGCCAAGCTCCTTTGCAAGTGTGAAATTGATTTTCAGAATCCATAGACAATGAATCCCCTTTTTATCACTTGGACTCTTCATGAGCTTTTTGGAGAAACTCACAGCCGCTCAAGGGCTTTGTGATTGTTTCTTCCAGGAAAAAATGATAACTTTCAGTACTGTTAAGATCAATCACAAGCATAATTCTGACACCATACAAACCGAGAACATAAAAAGCTGCCGTTTTCTGTCTGAATGGGAACAAGCTCCTACAGCATTCCTGCACCTGACTTCTAACTATATTCCTTGCCATATTGAGCTAGTGTATTTCCAATTAGAAATTAGGATTCCCGATTGCTTTTTCAGCAAGAAATGATGATACACGATATCATGTATTGTGTCAGATGTTGATGAGATTGGATAATTATAGCCCGCAACAATCAAATGCCCATGCGTTTTTTGAGATCAATGAGCGAGGATATCTGGCATCATCATATGCTTCCCAAATAAGGAAGCTACAGAAAATGTAAACTTTCAAAAGCACTAGATTACGCACTTGAAGATAGAAGACCTTCATCTGTCTGATTACATGGAAAAATCCAATGCCTAAAAGTAAAACGGCTAGATCTTTCTTGAATGAAACAGTGTTAAATGGAATTCCAAAATCACACACTATGTCCAAATATCGAGTGCCTTCGTCAAATTGAAAAGGTGAAATCACAAGCAGGAATCCAGCATCTAAACCTAAGCACGCAAACTTTCTTTGAATAGAACATCCCTAGTACATGGCATAAATCCGATTCCTACATCTAGATTTGGTATAAATTTTTTCTATTAATGAGCTCCAGGTTTTATGCCCAAGATCCAGATTGTGGATCTACAAAAGTGTAACTTTTTTTCTTAGGGCTAACCAAGCCAGCCTAGATGCCTTGACCTGAATTCTCAATCTAAACTTGGTATAATTTCTTGGATCCTACAAATTATCTTTAATGCCTTGATCCAAACATAAATCTTTTGATGAATTTGGTGTTGGTAACTTACTTTTTTGTCAGGATCTGAAAGGTACAAAGCCAGGAACTTCACTGCCTGAAGAGCTGTAGGTGCAGCATCCGTAATCTCATTGATCACAAGCTGAGACACGACATTAGAAATCGCAGAAGATTGTCAGCAAAATTTTAAAACTGGTTCTCTAAAGGGCCAACGAAATCATTTCAAACTAACGGAGCATGTATTCGTAATAATCATAGAAGATGAGACACAAAGTTTACAGCAAATTGAGCCAGAAAGCCCAAAACCCGAGAAGTAATTCCAGATCTCAGTCAAAGATGAAGATCAGACAATGCATTTTAGGTAAGAGATCATACGTTGGATCTGTGTATAGATCAGAGATCTAGGGTTTTCCAACCGAATCAAACAGTAGGCGGAAGCCAAAAAAGAACTAGAGAAACGGAGGGCCAAGCAGTAGAAAAGGAGCACCTGATAACTGGCGAGAGAGATGTAGGATCGGTAGAGGAAGCAGTCACGTTCGGTGGTCTCTGCTTCGGAGAGGCCATGGAAGGATGAAGAGGAGATCTCGTTGACGGCAGCCTGATAAGCGCCGAGGTAGAAGAGGTTCCTGACGGGGAAGAGAGCATCAGGCCCACTGCTCATCCTTTCCTACCTCCTCCACTTCCTCCTTCGAGCTTCGCTCTTGGCTCCGATCGATCGCTCGCTCGCCGCGTTTCTCTCTGATTTTCCTTCGACAGTGAAGCAGAAGAAGCCAGGCTCACTGTATGTATGTGTATGAATGTGTACGACCGTATGCGTATCCGTATGCGTATGGATGGATGTATGCCGGTGCGTATGTACGTATGCGTACGTATGCCGGTGCGTGTCGTGTGTACGTACGTATGTATGTGTACGCCGTATTCCTACGCCTGTGTATGTATGTATGTTTGTGTAAGCCGTATGCCTATGCGTATGTATGTATGTATGTATGGGTACGTCCTATGCATAGGCGTACGTATGCATGTGTGGATGTGTACGTACGTATGTCTACGAGTCTGTATGTATGCATGCATGTGTACGTGTGTACGCCTATGCCTATGTACGTACGGAAGTACGTATTTCTATGCGTACGCGTGCGTGTGCATGTATGCGTGCGCTGTGCGTATGTATGTGTATGCTTGTATGCATGTGCGTCTGCGTGTGTGTATGTGTGTGGGCATGCATGTATGTGTACGCACGTATGTCTATGCGTATGTATGTGTACGTACGCATGTCTATGCGTATGTATGTGTGCATGTATGCATGTGTACGTACGATGTCTATGCGCATGTATGTGTGCATGTATGCATGTGCCGTGCGTATGTGTGTGTGCCTGCGCGTCCATTCTATGCATGTGCGTGTATGCATGCATGCATGTGTGTGTGCGTGTATGCGTGCACATGAGTGCATATGTCCATGCGTGTGTATGTATGTGTGCATGTGCGTGTGCATGTATGTATGCGTGCATGTGCGTGCGTGCATATGTCCATGCGTATGTATGTATGTGTACATGCGTGTGCGCACAAATTGTCCATGCGTGTATATGTATGTATGCATGCGTGCGTGCGCGCACGTGTGCATGCATGTATGCATGTGTGCGTGCGCGCACGTGTGCATGCATGTATGCATGGATGCGTGCGTCTATGTATGTGTGCGCGCGCGTGTGTATGCATGCACAGCATGTAAGCATGCGTGTATCTATGTATGTGCTTTCGTATGTATGTATGCATTTCATGCAAGCATGCGTGTGTCTATGCATGTGCATGCGCAAAGCATTTCAGCGGCGGAGCGCACATGCAACATGCACACATGCACACATACAGCGCACACAAGCGCACATACATACATACATAAATACATACGCCACGCCCACATACATACACATACGCACACATACATACGCACGCACGCACATCATACATCCATACACACATACGCGTGCACGCATGCATGCATACATACGTACATACATACGCATGCATGCATACATACGTGCATACATACGCATGCATGCATACATACGTGCATACATACGTACATACATACGCATGCATGCATGCATGTGCGCGCACATACATGTACATGTTTCTTAACCTAACTCTCTCTTCTGTACGCCCTCCGCCTTCCGTTTCTTCTCTGACGCTGCTCCTGTTCCCCACGCCCCAGGCTCGGGTTTCTCTTCGCCAGATCGATTCTGAGTCCAGGTAAAGCTCCCCCGCCTTCTTTCCCCCTTCCCCTCCTCTCCTCCATTTTTCTTTTCTCCTCATTCTTCTCTTGCTTTGATGATTTCCGCTCTCTTGCTTTGATGATTCCTGCTGCTTGTACGGTGGATCGCCATTTCGTCCCGTTTTGTAAGTTGAAAACACGGAGACTCCTCCGTTTTCTCATCTTTTCTTGGCGTCACAGTTACTTGAATATGCGGAAACCCCTGTGTTTAAAATTCTAGGGTCCGGGTTTGAGGCCTTTCTTTTAATCTAGTCTTTATTCAGATTTTGTTTCGGCGGCGTTTTTCTTTCTCCTCCTCTGCATCTTCTTCTTCATTTCTTATTGCGAGTGCCGCCATTCTGCATTTTCTAGTTAGATTTCCGTTGGCATTATTTCAGTTTTGCTCAGATTTCTGTTACTCTTTGCTTTCTTACTTAAATTTCCGCTGCCGTTCTTAAATATTTTGTTAGAATGTAACATCTTTGCTTTTTTCTAGTCAGCTTCTGTCGTAAGACCAAGTATTCTTAGCTAGATTTCTGATTATGGTATTTTATTTCGAGCGCTGATGTTATTTATTGCAGCTTGAGTGAGCCTTTTGGTTTGGATGCATTGGCAGTTGTACGCCTGTTTTCAGTTATCTATTTCAAGCTGAAATTCTGCAGGGAATGTCGTATCTCCTTGTTTTATATCTGTAGCAATTGTCAGTCATTTCTGTTTACAGTATCCTTTTTGTCGAGTGCTTCACATTAAATCGACCTCTATCAACGAGAGATTGATGAAAGGGTGAATCTTTCTCTGTGGAGTTGCTGGCAGAATGGGCCATTTCGACCTCTTATAAAAGTCATCAATAAATCTTTCCATTGTTTTTGTTTCTTGGTATTTGAAAACTCTGAGTTTATTCTTTCCCATGTTTTGCGTTTTTGTTATTATGCATCATTTCAGATGGTCCGATTTGATATCCACACATCCTTCAAACATTTCTAGAAAGAGAGACTAGATTTCTACACTATTCCATATGATAAATACGGAGAATGACCAACTTCCTAGGCCACAGTGGTGAGTTTCCTATGTTTATGGATAAAGTCAAGACGTCAACATTATTGTTTTGTGCTGGAGTAAAGTCACAAACGAAAAGAATTTGATTTTATCATTTCCTGACTTGTAATCTCTATTGATGAGATGGTGCCTCTGCCCTTGGAGCTTGATGTGCTACTTTCAACAACAAAAGTCAAATGTACAGAACCACCTTTTGAGCAATGAACTTTTACGATTATCTGTAAAATATTCTTATCAATACTTCTCATCGCCTTTTTACAGTTCATTGATTCAGATGAAATATTAAGCATTCAAAGTTAGGAAATCCTACATTGGTTCGGATTCATAAGAAAAGGATGACAGAAATCCAAGTACAATTTTTAGTGGAAAGGCTTAGGCACTACTTTGGGGCACCTGGTTGCCAGCTGAGGCAGCGATTTATAGCAGTAAATGCCATACATAAATGACTTCAATCACAGAAACCCAAGTACCATATTTAGTGCAAAGATTTAGGCAGTAATTTTTGGCACTGGATCCCAAAGTCAGCCACAGAGCCAGCCATTTATGGTAGTAAATACTGTGAAAGGTATTCAGCGTGGACAAATGCTCTAGGATTGTAAGCCAATGCAACCTGTCTTAGGGCAAGGTGACAGAAACTGTTTTAGCAATGAATTATGCTCCAAAACTGCACAGCAGCCATTTAACAGTGGGTGCAATAAAACATCTGAGGCATACAGCCAGGGGCTCCAAGGAGTAAGCCAAATCATTTTGTTCTGTAACACAAAATGGTTAAAGTTTGTGATTACAATGGGAAGCTTATCAGGATATTTGATGACTGAAAGTGGATGAAGTACGTATCAGTTTCATTGTCTCGTCTCATATCTGTCATATGATACGATGATAACGAGTGTTTTATCGTTAGGGAGGATACTAAGATTTATGATCACAATAAGGAGTCAATCTGGATATTTGAAGGGCCAAAGTGAATAGACAACTCAACATCTGTCACAAGACCTGTATAGATTCTGCATTGCAAAATTTGACTTCTATTCTTCTATTTTTTTTCTACAAAGTAAACATTGAGCTACGCTTGTTGGCTTGGTCATTTGGATCTAATTGTTTGTTCCTGGTTTTGCATTTTATGTTCTACTTTATGTTCAATTTGTATGCTGTTTTCTCCCCAGTATCACGTAAAATTGGTGTTTGCAAAAATTAATTTGCATTCTAGTTCTTTGTAGATTTATGTTTAATGGGTTTTAACATCCATTGGTAGATTTTCTAACATATTCATTGATGTGAATGACTTTGTAGACCACATCATTCAGTTCTCTCGTGTAAATTTGTATTAAAATTTCTTTCCTTACAAACATTAAACTCTATTTAGTTGATGCATGTTCTTGATTTGATCTGTTTTTATTTTGATGAGGTTTGACTGTTTACAATTTGCAGCCTGCTTAATGGCTGGGGCCGAATCTAGCCATATAAATGGGAACCCAAACCCAGAAGATTCAATCACACCTGGAGACAATGAAAACTTAATGCAAATGGGGTTTAAATCAAGAGAAGAGCTAGCTAAGACTCTTGGAAAATCATTGAATCTTGATAAAAGACATCCTTTCTGGGAAACACAACCTGTAGAACAATTTGGAGATAAAGGAAAAGACAAAGTTGAAGAGGGACCGATTGAACCTCCGCAAGATGTATCAGATGTGAAGCAAGAGCCTTCTAATTTGCCTAAAAACTTTGAATGGTGTACATGTGATGTGAGCTCCGATGAAACTGCAGCTGAGATTTATAGCCTTTTGAGCTCAAATTATGTTGAAGATGATGAGAACATGTTTAGGTTTAACTACTCAAAAGAATTTCTCCGATGGGCTCTTCAGCCACCAGGGTATTTCACCAGTTGGCACATAGGAGTCCGTGGGCAGGCAAACAAGAAGCTAGTGGCTTTCATTAGTGGAGTACCTGCCCGAATCCGTGTTCGGGATAAGACCATACTGATGGCCGAGATCAATTTCTTATGTGTACATAAGAAGCTAAGGTCTAAAAGGCTAGCTCCTGTGCTTATTAAAGAAGTTACCAGAAGGGTACACTTAGAAAATATATGGCAAGCAGTATACACAGCAGGTGTTGTTCTTCCCACTCCAATTGTCACTTGCCAATATTGGCATCGTTCGTTAAACCCCAAGAAGCTTATAGATGTGGGGTTTTCTCGTCTTGGGGCCCGCATGACTATGAGTAGAACTATCAAACTTTATCGATTGCCTGATAACACTATCACTCCTGGCTTTAGACAAATGGAACGGCATGATGTGCCTGCTGTATGCCGCCTTTTACAAGCGTATCTCAATCAGTTTGTTGTGGCTCCAGAGTTTTCTGATAAAGATGTGGAGTATTGGTTACTTCCAATAGAGAATGTGATAAGCAGCTTTGTCGTTGAAGATCCAGAATCAAGAGAAATCACAGATTTTTGCAGCTTTTACACACTCCCATCTACAATTCTTGGCAATAAGAATTATACCGATCTCAAGGCAGCGTATTCATATTACAATGTAGCAACTAAGACTCCATTGTTGCAGCTCATGAATGATGCATTAATTGTGGCCAAGCGTGAGAAATATGATGTGTTCAATGCACTTGATATTATGCATAATCAGTCCTTTTTGAAAGACCTCAAATTCGGTCCAGGTGATGGCCATCTTCACTACTATCTCTACAACTATCGGTTAAATGCGGCAATGAAGCCGTCAGCGTTGGGCTTAGTCTTGCTTTAAAAAGGGTAAAAATGTTACTGTTTTTGGTACCAAACCTCTTTTTTCTTAGCAAAGTGATGGTGAGAATAATTAGTAAGAAACTGTTTTGCATGCTAGAAAGTTCTATCAAGTGAGCTTGGGCTTTGTTTTCATGGTACAGCGGAGGTGAAACATTTATCATCCCTAAGTTCGTAATGCAGCATAAAATTGATGTAACATTCCTTACTAAGTGAAACAGGTTGGGTGGGGCTTGAATCAAGCTAAGAAGTCTGTATTGACCCATATTACTGACAGCTTTATTCTGGTAATTCTCATTTTCTTCGGGACCATATTTCTTTCCTGGAAACTCAGTTTTTATTACGTGGAAAGGAGATTTGTGAGAGACTACATTTTTTATTGTATTATAATTCGCTCTGTACTCATTGCCATAAGAAAATGGTGGAATTTTGTACTTATGGAAGTCCCATTGCTTCTCAAGGTTTCCATTTTGATGTCTTAGTATTGATAGCATTGGAAAAGTGTACTTCGCAAAGAAAATGCTAGAATTTTCTACTTCGATTATGGAAGTACCATTGCTTCTCAAGGTTTCCAATATGATGTCTCAGTATTGATAGCATTGGAAAAGTGTACTTAGCAAAAAAAAATGCTGGAATTTTGTTCTTCGATGATGGAAGCCCCACTGCTTCTCAAGGTTTCCAATATTATGTCTTAGTATTGATAGCATTGGAAAAGTCTACTTTGCAAAGAAAATGCTGGAATTTTATATCTTTGATGATGGAAGCCCCATTGCTTCTCAAGGTTTCCAATATGATGTCTTAGTATTGATAGCATTGGAAAAGTGTACTTTGCATGGTATGAACTCTCAGATATGGTTCCTGGCAAGATGAAAATTTAATCATGAAACATAGTAGAGTAGTACGTGCTTCACTTCAACTTTTGCTAATAATTTCTGTCATGCGCCTATGACAAATTTCATGTTGCATAAATCCTACTAAACCTCTTGAAGCAAATGGAAGCGTACAGGAACTTATCGGATGGAATGGATCGGTGTTTGGTTTATCCCCATTATTCAGCAAAAAGAGATTTTTAACTGACAAAAAGTGCAGACAAAAATTTACAAGCGACTCTGGTATTGGAAATCACAACAATAAAACTGAAACACGCACATCTTCAGGTTAGTTATAGGCTGTGTGGAATGACTAACCGGACTGACCACGAATCAGGTAACAGATGAGGTGCTTAAACATCTGATCGGCCTTCAAAATGTAAATGACACGATTTAAGACACATACAAATGACATATAGCACTCAATGGCTTCACCTTCAATTTTTTACAGACGGTTGATTCGATTCAGAGAAGTAATGGTCAATAGGAGAACCCTCCCCTCCTCCCTATACTGTGTATTACAAAACAGAGTTTGCTTTATTTAGCGTATGTGTTGTGATGATTGTTGCTCTTGCCAGATGGCGCAGGATTGTGGCTTATAGACAACTTGGTAGAAAATGTGCATTTTGCGGTACATCAAAATTTGTAGATCCATCTTGCTTCTGTCATATCTCTTGTCTGGCCTTTTGGGCTCTCAGCTTTTAACCAGAACTTTCTCTCCCAAAATCTTTGAAGAGAAGATGTACAATGTCGAAAGAATCCAGAAGCTTCAAACCCACTTCCTGAAAATATTGAAGTGATACGCGATCGGCACTACCTTGATGAAGAAGAATCCAAAAGGTTCAAATCTATAGTGCCGTCATCAAAATCCCGATTGCTTGGCTTTCGCCTCAGATTCTCGAAAATATAATCTAGAGTCTCACTCGAGGACGATTGCGGCTTTGGTGGATGGGACTCATCAGACTGTCCCAAAGGTGCAAATCTTCTGCCAGCTATGGAGAACTTGAGATCCTGAAAGCTTGCTTTGAAGTAATCCCACCGTGAGCCTGTGTTATCAGCACCAGCACTCTCTGTCTGGACACTTGTAGAAGAATCAGATCCATTCCTCGGAGGTGTTTTCGACTCTGTGGTAGTCAATTGCAGCTTGTTTTTCCCAGAGATATATTTGGCAGCAGTAGAACTTCTATTTGCATAAGAGGTGCGTGAATCCTCTCTCTGCACCGAATTGACATTGCTATAACCTTTTGGGGCATTCTTGTCATATACAACCTTAGATGAAGATTGTGGCTCATTGTTGCCCTTCACCACAGTCGCGTTCTGAATCATAAGAAGTAAATGAGATTCTTATTTGTGAAGGGAACAGAGAAAAGTGCTTAGAGATATAAACACAACATTAAAGCCATACCCTCAATATTGCTTCTGCTTCAACATCCCCACTTAGATTCCCAAAGTTCCTGGCAAGGGGTACTACATTTTCCCCAATACCAGACCCTTCAGCCATCCACACTCTTTCTGTAAAAGACCAGTCAAACCTCATACGGTGAAATAAAACATAAACCAGCCTCTATCTTTAAAAGGATGTTACTAACCTTTATGAAGAATAATCAGGCCTGAAGTGTCAAACCCATCATCATCTTCACTCTCGGTTTTAAACAAAAGCTTACGCCAACTACCAAAGAAATTTATGACTCGATCAAAGAAACCACTTGCAATTAAGATAGTATAGATAACCATAAAGAGTGGATATATCTTATTAAAATGGTCATTGAAAAAGGGAGCTGCGTCATCCATCTTCCCCATTCTCTGCAACACTATCTTTGACAGTAAGTAATCTAGAATTCATATTTTAACCATCAACAAGTTGCTACCATCTATCAAGCGTAAATCCCACCTTTTCAAATATTGTCTCTGCACCATCACCCAGTCGAATCAAGTTCAGAAAATTATATGCGATTGGTGCTGCATATCTAGCAACCATCCTAAATAACCAGAACAGAATTTAGCTCCCTTCAGTCAAAAGAACATTCAAAGAATAATTTAATGCCAATACATACGAGCAAATCATCAGCAAGCTGACGGAACTTGTGTATCTAGGAGTAAGATAATAAAACGTGAACATTCCCAACTTGAAAAGAGAGAAGTATGTGCATGCACACATATACATTAATGGAATGAAGGCAATTGTCTGCAGCCCACACAAATACACATGTTAGAACCTGCAATGAGCACTGTAATATTTCTTACACAAGTAAGAGGTAAAGATATACCTGCACCAGTATTTCTTTCCTTCCCACTGCTTTTATGAACAATGAAAAGAGAGATAAATCTACATTTGGAAGTAATGTAGCTTCAGCGAAAAGAAGAGCAAAGCTCATTACACCTAATGTTACTGCAAGGGTCCGCTGAAGATATTGTTTAAGAACACACTCCCAGATCCATTCTATGAAAACATAAAGAGAAGTCAGAGTGAATGCATATGCACATCAAATCCATATAGATATGTACGGCCATAGATATGTAAGGGCATACGTTTCTACTCTGTGCATACGTATGTAAGGGCAAATATGCAACAAGAATTTCTTTAGTAGAAAGTCATTTCTCTCTCCAATGCAAGCACGTCATACTGAAGCACTTCTCTGGCCACTTCTTGCAGTTCAGAGTTGACAGAGCTTTGCATTTGGAATTACACATACATGCAAAGGTGCTGAGAGATTTTGACGTTCATAAACATCTATAGAAAATGTTCTACCTAAATTTAAAACTTAGCAACATGAGCATTGACCCCACTGTGTTCTTCAGAAAAAAAGCTTCATCTGTGAAGTTGCTTAGCTAACGTAGTTTCAAGTTAATTGCTTATCAATAGAAAAGTACAGCAATCAATTAAGTTAACGAGTGCCCCAGCTGAACGATCAAGTCACCATGTCAGAATTTATATGGCCAGAAGAACACAAAACTAGCAGGCTGTTGTAGCATCTTACCATGGGCTGGAAATGCTATTAATGCCTATACCGTTATAGAGTTTGGATTCACAATTTGTATTCTGTGGGTTTCTGACGGGATAGTTCATTGTGATCGTATGTTTTTCATTCTATGCTTGTTTTTGTCATATCTGCTTTTATGTGAATCAACTGTTTATGTAGTGGTTGTGTATATGCACAAGTTTAGGTATTTGCATTCATTTCAAAGTAAATTCCCATTTTTTGTAATAGTATAATTTACACAAACATACATTTCTCAATAACAGAAATATAACAGTTTATATCACATAGGCCGACATAAACTCTGAAGAAGAATTGATGGAAAAAAAACCAAGACATTACCTCCAACATCCAGATATTGCATGAATTTTCCTGTTCGAGGTTTACGCATGCTAGATATGTAACGCCTGCAACAATTAATTAAAAAATGATTTATAAAGATCATTCACCTCCCTACATATGGCATGTTTAATTAAAAGCCTGTGCTGAGATCTCTCTAATTGCAGACAAAGTTCCTGAGTTGACATTTGATCCTTATAAACAACAAAAATCATGAAACCAATTCCCAGCACCCACAAATAAAATCTTAACTCAAATGCATTTAGTTAAAACAACTCCCGTGTGGTCACGTTTTAAGCTATACAGATGTATGGAATAAATTCTAAGAGATATTTAAGATACAGGGTCCAAATCCCACTAGATTGCATACCAACTGATCCCTTTGTCAACCAAGGTTACAATCAACTGCACAAGGCATACGAAAAATACTCACAAACAAAACATAATTCCAAGCCATATTTGTTTGAGCCAATTCCTTCGTGTGAGCTGATGATTTATGATAAATACGTATACTTAGGAATTACAACTCAGTATATGCAGATCGACCTCTGAGTTTATTCACAAATCAATGCCAACCATATGCCATGTACCATACAGTTGGTATACAATTTAGTGACATTAGCATCTTCTAAGAGTCCACAATACCCTATAGGATGAACCTCATATCACACCTTTCTATTGAAATAAAAATAAAAATAGTTGAAATAATCCTGCATCTATGAGAAGAAATGAATAGATAATATACCAGTTTTGCAAGCTACCATTCTCATAATTTCTTATGGTGTCTTCCAGCTTCAATGCATCTCGAACACACATTATGTATTCACTGTAAGAAAAGTCATTACCGCATTTACTTGGAAGAATTATGAAAGAATTCAAACATAGTTTGATAAGAGATCAAGAAATTCTCGTAGTATCATTTCGAGGTCAATACGATATGTTACCTCTTGAAGCGGCAATAAGAGTAACGAGCTTTACGTAATCGCCGCCGAAGATCAGCCATGGACTTCTCGTCTGCATCATAATCCATGTCACTTTCTCCCATCCTTCCACCGGAAGGCTTAAAAGAAGGGTCTTCCGCAGCCTGTAACGTGAAAGTTTCCATCATATAACAGTATGAATTGCATTGAATCCCATCAGCTCATTTGCAATTATTCGATGTACAAACCCATTGGACAAGTATGTTGTCAATAACATCCATATATCGCCGTAAAGGATCCCTCCTTGACATCTGATTTGAAGTACCTTGAGCAATCTGGCATAGGTTCATAAATTGTCACAAACAGGACCAACCTGCAGAATAAATGGGCTAATGTAACCATGCAAAAACTGTGAAGTTGGCAGGCATGCCCTTCCAATGCTTCATCAGTTAATCAGTTCATGATCCTCATAATCGACGAATATTATTAGCATACCACAATTGCAGTTGACAATTCTCGATGGGCGTCATCAAGGCTGACAGCCACTCTTGCGACTCGATGGGAGAGCCGTTTGTGGCGATAATTCCAATTAGCATTCCGCCAAATAGTGCGTGGAATTTCCAAAAGGCCAAAGCCAAGAAGAAATGCACCAGTAACAAGACCAAACGTGTTTGAACATGCAATTGCAAGTCCCATCACACGATTCCTAAGAGTTCAATTGACAAAGCATATCAATAAAACAAAATTATGAATTAGCTAATTTTCAATCACCACGTAAGCTGATTAATGATTTCTGTAAGTTGAGGTTAACAGTGTTTTACTATATCACAAATTGTTTGCAATAATAAAAAAGACTCCATGGAGGAAGAGAGAGACAAAGGAAACTGATCATAAAATGTCAAACGTCAAAATATTTAAAGCATCTGGAAAGCGCATATATTCCATAATCGTCAGTTTTACCATTGCAGTCTATGCAGAAGTAAGAGAATAGCGACTCCTAGCAATCCCACTGATCCGACACTTAAGTAGAAGATGAGATTGACACGGACACTAGTCTTCAATCTCTGAGAAAATGTGAAATCACCAGCATCTTCATACCCTTGCAGAAGTGGAACAATAAGCCTGTATTCAGAAACTTGATGTTGTCAAGAGGATGCGCAGATGCATAAAATGATGAGAAATTCTGTATCTCTTATCATTGCTGACATTCATGGAGTATGACAAAAACAATCAGAATGATCAAGCACTTTAATCCAATGATTGAATACATGTATGGATATATAAGCAGTCAACATCGAGTCTTGCAGAATAAATAACTAAACATGACATTACACTCCAACTCCTAAGTATGAATGAGGTCACAACATACATCGGAGTATACTGACTGGAATCAATCACCACATAGTGAGAGAGACTCTCCAAATACACCACTGAAGTTAAGTAATCCTTGTTGACAGATAATAATAATGTCTAAAATTTTGTTCCCACAAACATGAGTCTAGAGCATCTGATTATGGTAAACATGAAGACCAGGTCCTAGAGATTTTGTTGAGGTACAAGGTTTGTAATTCTTATGTTATTGATACATTTCCAATTTGACATTTACTAGAATCCTCTATTCATGGAAGCGCTTTTAGAGCAGATCAGGTGATGACAAATAATAAAAAATTTCAGGCATCCACTTTCCACATAAATGCTTTGCAAAGGCAATAGAACGTTAAAATGAAACATGCGCATTAATGGCTATTATCTACGGAACGAAACTCAAGATTCCTCAACAGGTGCATAAACTTCGAGTTCCATCAGAATGCAGATCTAGGAAAGCAGTTGTGTCGGAAAATTTTCTTTTGGGTTCATGTTTCATACATCAGTCATCTTTTAAAAATTGCCCAATCTACTAATGTCTAGCCGGACACTGAATTTGAGAATACCATTCTTTTTCCTGAAGAAATCGTAAGGTACCAATGAGGAAAAGCTTTACGATCAAAAAATTTGTACACCACATATGGCAGAAATACTCTCCTACAAATAAGATTCATAAATTGTGAAAGTAATTTCTCACAATATCAAACTAACCCAGGATTTCCATAACGAGCAAGAAAGGAAATGGTCTCCTAACTAAACTACTATAAATTTATGGTATCTCCTCGGATCTTTCATCTGATACAACAATAGATCATGCTGTTGCTTGAGATTACTGCTCTTTGAAGAAATTGAAGTTACCAAAATGGAAAGAAACTCTGTCAAAGAAAACTACATACCAGGTGAGTAAGAAAGTGCTCCAATAAGACCAACTCCACATTAAGGCGATGCCACCATTGCTACCACTTGAAATAGTCTGAAAAAGAGGACGGGAAAGAAGTACTTCAATCAGTAATCTAGACTCCTTATTTTAATGGAAAAACGGATAAAACAATTATATCTAGAAAGGCCGGAAAACATATATACTAAAAACAAGCACTTATCGAGAAGAGGGGAGAAAATAGATGATATAAAAGCCAATATCAGTAACAAAAATACATATAAGTAAAGGTGCTTCCGTTTATTCATTTAGCAATACACAAAACAAACCTTTGCCAAAAAAGTATATTAAAAGGAAAACGCATGGAGAAATAATAGAGAATTAAACAGGATGTGAAAACCATAAATAAGCTTAGATTTTGAATGCTATTTAACATAATCAGCATGAAACAATTAATATTTAACCAGCAATAAGTGAACAAATGAATATTGAGTTGATACTAGATCCTTTACCACGGATATGGATGAGAACAAAACCTGCAATCGAAAATACATAAAATCACAGAGAAACTGCAATATCAAGCAGAAAAGAAAAAATTGACGTGGAGATCTCAGACAAAACTGATATGGAAGATAGTAGATTCCTTCTTCTCGAAATAGTAAGTGAAACAAGAGAAAGAATTCATTTTTCCGGCAGAACTCATTTGAAAAAAACATTGTTACGATAGAAAATAGAAGGAAATAAAAAATGGAGGGAAGAGGGCCACAGAAGTACCGTCCAAATATCAGCAGGGACGAGGACGATGATCGAGACGGAGCAAAACCATGTGTAACCGACGGCAGAGAGGACGTATGGAGAGACGTCTGGACCAGAGAAATACCTGAGAGTGAATGTGACCATAGCTAGAGTTAAAGGCAGACCTATCGCATAGAACATCCACATCTCTTTCGTCTCGGGTGGACGCGCTGCTGAGAGAGACGTTGAGGTAACGGAGAAGAGGAAGAAGAACGGATCAACGGATCGATCAATGTGTGGGGATGGGAAGTGGATCGAACCCTCTTCTCGCCAGAAGCGGGAGCAGCGGAAGCAGACGCAGAAGAAGCAGACGAGAAGTGCTTTGGTAGCATGTCATTCTTCTTCTGTATGCGTATGCGTATGCGTACTCGTATTCGTAATCGTATGCGTATTCGCAGGAGTATTCGCGTGCGTATGCGTATGCGTATGCGTAT
>JBBBWG010029865.1:26194-61542 GCA_037176905.1 Azolla pinnata
TGAATGTGTATGCGCGTATGCATATGCGTATATGTGCATGAATGTGTATGCATGTGCGTATGAATGTGTATGCGCGTATGCATATGCGTATGTGTGCGGGCATGCATGTGTGAATGTGTATGCGCATGCGCGTGTGGCATGTCTGCTCTTCTTCTTTCGTTCGTTCGAGTACGTGTGCATGTATGCTTACGTGCATGTGTGTGCTTCTGCACAGAGCGAACCATGCTTTTTGCAAGCCGCAAACGCAATCGAGAATGATTCGTTCGTTCTTTCTTTCGTCGTTCTTCTTTCTTCAGCAGCTGGTATCAAAGCTCTGGGTTGGCAAACAAGTAACTCGAGCATCAACAGAACCTTTGAGTATCAACGAATCTTCGTTTCAACAGGCGGCTCGACCAACACACACATCTCAGCTCGGACTATCCGAAACGAATTCAGCTTACGATGATGTGCTCGATAATACAACTCTTAAGTCCCAAACAACCACCCCATCCACCCACTTCTCGCTCGGAAGTTTGCCTGTTGGAAATTTCAAGCGTTGTTATAAAACATTCGATCCACACGTTGTCCGCGAAGATCGCTGCGTGGATACGGAGGGAAGCGAAATTGGCGAGGGCCAGAACCGAAAGAGGTCAAAAGCCTTCCCAGTATCAAGACGTCGAAGGAGAACAATGCTAAAGATTCGTCGTATTCTCGTCTCCGTGGCTCCAAGATTCGAGCTTCAATCTGTTTTCGTTTACTGTTTCCGTCGCTTTCTTCATGTATTCGGTGGGCTCGCGCCTTCTTCGATGCAGCCCTTTGGATTCTCTCGCAAAGAACATACTACCAGACTCTGTTCCGTTCGCTTGGAGCTCTCTTCGCACATGATTTTATCATCACGATCAAGCGCTCGCACATGCACGAACTCGTCGGATATTCCAAAAGGGTACCCTTGTCAGCCCTTTTTGTCTTCAGAGCAGATCTTCTTTCCAGGCTCCCGAACAACAGCATCCAGCAAAGGTGCCATTTCCACTCTCCAGGATTATCGCATCGTTTTCAAAGGGGTTTGAAGGGTTTTTCTTCTGCGCTTCTTCGATGTCCCCCAAATCTGGAGTTTTAGGGGTTTTTTTTCTCCCAGCAACCTCCTCATCTGCACATCCTCGATGTCCCCCAAATTTCTCTCTCTCTCTCTCTCTCTCTCTCCAGATTCCCTTGTTCCTCTCTGTAGACTTCCATTTCATACCCTCACCATTGACATTTCCTCTCTCCAGATTGAAACAGATTCTGTTTATATATCTCATCTGGATTTCAACACACACTTTCTTGATATTCCCATCAGTACCCTTTTCTCTCTCTTGGAAAACCCCCAATTCTTGATATTCCCATCAGTACCCTTTTCTCTCTCTTGGAACCCCCCATTCTCTCTCTCTCTCTCTCTCTCTCTCTCTACACATAGAGTCTTCTTCTCCATCTCTCCATCTCTCCCTCGTCTCCCCAGGCTCTCGGTCATGGGCACCATACACGCAGAGCACGAGAAACAGGCACAGGCAGAGGAAGAGACGGAGGGATGGCTCCAAGAGACAGACGCCGTACTCAAAGGCATGGAATAAAGGAGAGGGAGGAAGAGAAAAATCAAATTGCAGTGAAGGAACAAAAGTCGCTGAGGAAGGAGGGAAATCGCCTGTCTGATTCGTCTCCTTTTTGCTTCGGGGTATTTTGGTATTTTCCCCTCTCTACTCTTGGATATCTCTCCCTCCCTCTCTCTCTTTGTCTTTCTTCGCATCATCGGAATCGCATACCGTAAGAATGAGATCCGAGCTTCTTCTGAACAAATCTGTTCTACGATGCGATCTCCATCTATCGAAAGGAGTTCTCTTATCAAGGATTGCTCTCCACATGCGAATAATATGTAGAAGTTTTCGAGCTTCTTAAACGTTTAAAAGAAGGATTTTGAACAGAATTGGTGTTTTTATTTGATTTTCGTTCGTTATTACTCGTCCTAGAATGGCGGATTATCTTCATGGTATTCTGGATTATCTCCGAGAACATAGTTTCACAAAGGCTGAAGAGGCTTTGATAACAGAGCTTCAAACAAGGCAGACCAATTTGGTTGGAGCTTCAAAGTTTTCAGGCAATGAAGAGGTTGAAAATTTGGTAGATGGAAGAGAGTCGAGTGATGGGTCATTGTGTATAGACCGTTTCAAAGACTTGAGTTTGAATTTGGATCCTCCATCTAGGAAATTGATAGATGGGTCATCTAATACAGATGGATTACGAGAATTGAACTCGAGTTCCAATATTCAACTAGAAAAGTCGAGATGTGGGTCATCATTTAAAGATGAATTCAGAGCTTCAGACTTCAATTCAGATCGTCAATTGACAAAATTGAGAGATGAGACATCATTTGAAGATAGTTTTATGGCTTTGAGCTTGAATTCGGATGCTAAACCAACATATTCAAGAGTTGATTCATCATGTGAAAATCACTTTAGAGCGTCAAACTCAAGTTTAGACCTTCAAACAGCGAAATTGACAAATGGATCTTCATATAAAGATGAGTTTAGAGGTTCAAGCTTGGATTCAAGCTCTCAGCTGCCAAAGCTGAGAGATGCATCATCATGTTTAGACAAATTTAGCTCTTTGAACTTGAATTTGGATCTTCTACCAATAAATTTGGAATGTGGGCCATTTAATGAGGATCATTTTGGGGCTTCAAACTTGCAATTGGGTCCTCAAGTGGCAAAAACAAGACATGAATCATCACACAGAGGCGATACTCAATCAAAGGGTGGGTCATCATATTTAGACAAATTTAGCTATTTGAACTTGAGTTCAGAACATCACCTAGAAATATCCAGAGATGGGTCATCATGTGAAGATGGATCTACAGATTTGAACTTGCATTTGTATCCTCAACCTCCAAAATCAAGGGACGAATCTTTGTATATTGATCAGTTTAGGTCTTTGAGCTTGCAACCAAGTTTTGAAACAAATCAATCACATGTTTCAGCATCTGCCACAAGGGACAATTTGACAGATGGACAGTCTGGGTGTGAGCCCAATTCTGTAAACGTTTCAGCATTTAGAGAATGGAGAAGAGATCATGATTGTGAACGGATGACAGAAAACGTCCAAAATGAGAAAGAGGAGCTTACTGGGTCTGATACATTTGACAACTCAGTTTTCTCTCTTAGATTCAATCAACTTTTTGAGAAGAATCCATCGAATTTAACATCAAGAATGGATGAATGGCAGAATAGAGTACAGAGGAAACACAACGAGGATACATTTATGGATCCACGAGCAGTCCAGCCTCAAGCTTGCACCAATATATATGGAATCAACGGAAACGGAGAAAAAGAGTTATCTCCAAACAGAATAACACACTTACAACCTCCGAGGTATGATGAAGCTCAAGATGCCAATCTCCAAAGCTTCTCCAGATTTGCATATAATGCTCCAATAAACAATGGATGGATGGATTTTGGGTTCCCTCTGAGTGGAGTGCTTAAAAGACCCACAAAGGGCCACTCCAATCTGCCCCCATTTGTTACTGATGATGGCTCGGGTGTCATGTCAAGACAGCAAGAAGAAGATGATGGTATTGACTTCCTGAAGACAAATAAGAAAGGGAGAGAGAATGATGGGGATGATTTTGTGACCAACTTGACCTTTCCTTGGGAACTGGGTACTCCAAACAGCTTTGGAGTAGATGAAATCTTTTCAAATGAAAGCCAAACGGAAAAGTTTTCTAGTTGGCACCCTGCCAAGTTTAAACCAACTATTAAAGATCTATGTCTGAAAAAGGAAGATGATCATGGGTATGAATTAAATACATCGTTGCCTGGCAATAATCAAGGGTATGCAAATACTGTTTTTGAGGAAAATTACAATTTAGGCTCATTCTTGGACATTCCTATTGGGCAAGGTGTCGCTTTACCAGGTTTAGCTTTGAACCTTGGCTCTAATTTGATTTACTTTAATAATCTATTTTGAATTGCTCATCTGCTGAATGCAAATACTTTAGCTCTGGTGTCATTTGTGACATGGGTAACTATCTTAAATTTCTATGGGGTTGCCATCCTTGTCTTTTTTCTCCAATAACCGTAACCAAACTTTTTGACTGTTAATCAGACCTTGATTCATCCATCTGGACCTTTCCAAGAACGAAAAGCATAAATAACCACTAGAATAGTTATAATTCTTGATATCTTACTTTCATTTTCGTGTCCAAAACAACAAAATGGAACAAGTAACTAAAGGAAAAACTACAAGGTAACACGAACTTTGATAGAAAACCATAAAAGCAAAAGAAACTCATTAAAAGTAACTTTTGGACAGGCCCTATCTTGTTTTTTATTGTGATAAATTACTGCAGAATCAGGGGTCAACCCTGCTCAGTTCTTCCTTTGATAAACCCAAGATTTAATATTGAATCCCCAACAGAATATAATAGTCATTCCAGGACACCTTAACTAAATTTAGGTAGTAAGCTTTGAGCTTGAAATAGTGAAAACTCCATGTCTATTAATCCTCAGCCCTTCTGATAAATAAATGTATTCATCTTTTAGATGTGTGATTCATAAAACTGCACCTTCTTTCAGGCACATGTAATTGCGTCTTTGGTTATGATAAAATGGGTTTAAGGTGTCAAGATGTCATTCTATTCTGCAGATAAAAAATTGGAAGACAGAAAGAGGAAATAGGTAGCCAACTTTGAAAATACTAAACAAACATTTAATTTTTAGAAATCAATGTCGTCCCTTTGAGTGGAACTGTAATTGTTTGTGGCGGGATTGATGATTATCATATACTCTTTCTTATCACCCATAAGTGTTGCTTGTTTTTAATTTATTTTCTTTGGAGTTTAACTATAACTAGCATATGTGAATCATTGGAGTAAATTTGTGTAAAGGTTCATTGAGTAACCATAATGTTGCTTAAAATTCGTGTTGTACCATTTCATCCCACACTTTCATCCCCGTTGTTTAATAGGTAATCATGCTACATTCCACATTTTGTGTTCTATTGCACAAGAAACTGTGCCTTCTTTAGGTTCGACTGTCTAGAAGTCTGGTAGAAATGGATGAAAAAGTCTGGTTTCATCCCATTATACAAAATTGCAGTTACTTGGAAAGCTTGGAACATAAAATGTTTGAATGTGGATATCGACTGATATTTTCACTGTCACAATGTTTTTCATCCAGTCCCCATATTTCTCAATGACTGTTTTTGTTTTAATCATGTAAAACATTTGAAGACATGTTTTGCTGCATATTTGTACAGCCTAGGTGCTGTTATAAGAATTGTCAGCATGGTCAGATATTATCCCTGTTCATATTTCTCAAGTGGTGCATCCTTCATATTCTATTCTTGTTTGCCGAAGAAATTGAAACATTTATGAGAAGATCAGAGTGAAAAATGGTAATGTTAGGCTATTGACTGGCTCAGCAGACTGTCTTTATTTAGAAAATCAGACAAAATGTGCGGATATGAAGAGAAATAGGGCAACAGATAATGAGCAAACTCTTCTTCAAAATGATTGATGATAATATTTGCTTATCAAGTATATGTTCTCTTCTTGACATATGAATAGAATTATATGAAGCACTTCGTTTCAGAGCTAATATTTCAAACGAGTACCACTGAACTGGTGGCTGCATGTCCAGTTGTAGCACTGCTGTATGTGCAAAAATGCAGAGTTGGAAAGAGAGCATTGAAAAAATAGAAAGATGGAGAGAGATGCAATATATGGTTAAAACTGGGAGTTTGAGAAAAAAGGAAGTTACATCAATTTACTTTGAAGACTGAACTTTTGCTATGGAGAAAATAGATTAAGGGAGTGCAAAGATTAGAGAAAGGGTATTATTGAGAGAGCAACAAAAAGATCATTAAAGGACCTCAGTTTCTGTAACATCATTTTTATTTCTGGTTGCTTCTTTTCAAATTTTTTTGAGATGCTAATGCAATTATGTAATTCATTGAACATCAAGATCTAATTCTATCTGTCCGTTTTCTAAGTATGATAATAAGAAAACTTTTGTTTTATTTGAAGTAAATGGATTCTGCTGTTTTACATGAACTATCATTTATTATTAATTGGATTAACCCAAGTGATCTGATTACATACAGCAGGTGATAAACATGACTGTGGAATAAATGAACTTCTACCTTTGAGTCAGAGTCTGATGCAGGATAGCCCTGAGCTTCTTTCTGGTTTTGCTACTCTTGGAGATGATCCTACTGGTTCAGGAATCGAATATCCTAAAGATTACTGGGATTCTGATACTTATGATGATGATGAAGATCCAGGTTACCATAGACAGCCGATTGAGGACGAGGCTTGGTTTTTGGCACATGAGATAGAATATCCAAGTGATGATGATAGAGTAACATCCAATAATGAAAAAGAAGTGATTTATCCTCTTCAAGATGGATCCAATGAAATATCCAGCAATGCATTAAATATACAAGGATCTTATTCATCTGGGAAGCAGATGTATAATACCATTGAAAATGTGACACAAACTGTACCAAATTCTGAAGTCTGTACTGCAACAGATCTATTTGGTAATACAACCTTGAAAGAGACACTAAAACAAAGGAATGCTATTAGCTATGATGGCCAATTGATGGATTCAGAGGATCTGAAATTAATGGGGATTAAAGAAAGTCTGTTCTCAAGGGAGAAAAAACATTCTGAATTAGCACCACAAGAAAATGTTAAAACAACATCTATTAAAAGTGGCAATTTCTGTTTGAACAGTGTAAAGGAGACTGAAAAGAAAAATTTTCATGAGCCAACTGATTTTTCTTTTCCTTCTCCATCCAGCACAGACATTCCATTAAGCCAAGACATCGATAATTATGATACTGGGGCATCCAGATTAGCTGATGCATTGACTTGGAGACAAGAAAGTAAAGTGTCATCAAGTACATCAAGCCAAAGGAATATGGGACGTCCAATTATACTGCCCTCAAAGGAGGCAACTGTAAAAGTGAAGCATGAATCATTTGTAAAAATGGATGAGATAAGACAATCGGATGCTAACGTCAAGGATGAAGAAAGTTTATCAGGGATTGATGATAGAGATAATGCTCTGCTGCAAGATGAGCTAGAACAAATGAAAGTGCAAGAGGATCTGGAACAAATAAAAATGCAAGAAGATTTTGAAATCTTCACCTTGAGGATTGTGCACAGAAAGAACAGGTTCACATAAAATTTCTATATTCTATATATTACCTTATGACAAAGACAAGAGCTATTAATTTCTGTTTGTGTGTGGAAGCTCTCTCTCTCTATATATATATGTATATATATATATGTATATGTGTGTATGTATTATAGGTCTCAGTCTTGTGTATGTGTGCATATAACACAGGTAGAGTTTGTAATACCATGATTTCCAATAGCTCTAGATATATATGTGTTCAGATACATCATGCACTCCCTGGAAGATGCTGTTGATATAGATAGATAGGGAGATAAATTGGTATAAAATATATCAATAATAGATCTGTAGACAGCTAAGATACTTATCAAGCTGGTTTTTATGTTGATCTGACATAGCATTATTTTTCCAGGACTGGTTTTGAGGAGGAAAAAGATTTCCCTATTGTCCTTAATTCAATTGTGGCTGGGCGCTACCTTGTGACAGAATATTTGGGGTCAGCAGCATTTAGCAAAGCAGTTCAAGCACGGGATTTGCAAACAGGAGTGGATGTTTGCATGAAAATAGTGAAAAACAACAAGGATTTTTTCGATCAAAGTCTTGATGAGATTAAGCTTCTAAAGTATATCAACAAGCATGATCCGGCCGATAGCCATCACCTTTTACGGCTTTATGACTATTTCTATTATCGGGTAATATTTTAATGATTGTTTCAAGTGTGAATGTCAATGTTTTTCTGGCTGCATGTCCATTCATTATAATCTACCAGAAATAAGTCAGAATAAGTTAAATAAGTTTGCCAATCTCAGGGTTGTGATCTAATGATCTGTGCCAGGAGCATCTCTTTCTTGTGTGCGAACTATTGCGTGCAAATCTTTATGAATTCCAGAAATTTAATCGAGAATCTGGGGGTGAAATATATTTTACAATGCCAAGATTACAGGTTAGGAAAATATTCCGAGCATTAAATTATAGCACTTGTATGCTCTTGAACAAGTTGATTATATGAAGCTTTTTGAACTCTCTATTTTATATTTTACAGTCAATAACACGCCAATGTTTAGAGGCTTTGGAGTTTCTTCATGGCTTAGGATTGATTCATTGTGATCTAAAGCCAGAAAACATTCTAATAAAGAGCTACAGTCGATGTGAGATAAAAGTGATTGATCTTGGTAGCAGTTGCTTTCAGACAGATCATCTTTGTTCATATGTACAATCACGCTCATACCGTGCACCAGAAGTGATTCTTGGGCTTCCATATGATCAGAAAATTGATATCTGGTCTTTGGGTTGCATTCTTGCAGAACTTTGCTCTGGCAATGTAAGTTTTTCTTTCCCCTTGCAGTAAGGTAGGAGGTTTTGTTCAATTATATAGAGATAACCCATAGGTTCAAGGAAAAAGATTGATGTTCTAATTGAAAGAAAAGAAAAAGAAAGTATAGCTTGGAACAGGTAATAGGATTAAAAGACATCATGGGTACCTGATACATGCCACATGCTTCAAAAGAAGCCAATTGTGTCAGTTTCCCAAATAGATTTGGTGGAAGTAAATGTTAGAAGTTGTTGAAAGAGTGCATAGTGAACGACAAGAAATGTGGCGGAAATGTGGGGTATAGTAGTTCAAGCTGACAATGCCCAGAAAAGAAATAAAACATTTCACATTTAGAAGGAAAAAATGATACCTATTGAAGCAAATCACCTGAGAGCTAGTGAACGATTTACACAGTTATTCAATCCAAGTATGTGGGGGCACATGTACATGGCCCTTGCACAATAATAGGATAGGTTGAAATGGCTAAAGAACTTGACCTATTAGTGTATATGCAGCCGGAACCTCGACATTTAGCAGGTGAGTTGAATTTCCAAATATTTTGTATATAATCAGCTAGCAGGGATACTTTGAGAGGACATAGATGTGATTGATGTGATACACGGCATCCATGTTATGTTATTTTTTGTATTGTATTTAAAGGTCTCTACTTGCACACTGGATTTGTTAAGAGATAATTAGTAATTTTTTATTAATTATTTGGCTTGAATAGCATATAGTCAGCTGGGTACAGGAACTTTATCAGGGTCATGTAAAGCCATTGTTGTCTCTTGGAGATGTTTATGCATATCTGTTCTTTTTCTCTTATTTTGTTCTTACATTGATCTTCTCTGTTTTTCAGGTTCTCTTTCAGAATGACTCTTTAGCAACATTGCTGGCACGAGTTATTGGTATTATTGGTCCGATAGTTCCTGATATGATCTTGAAAGGGCGCGAAGCACACAAATACTTCACGAAAAATTTTATGCTCTATGATAGAAATCAGGTACTTTCCTTCGAGATACACATATACATAGAACAAATGCATTTCATGCTTCCAAGCGTAAATAGATAGATATAATATATGTCCCACGAAAACCAATGTGATGATTGTTTAGTAAAGAACAAGTAAACGTGTTCTGTCTTGGTAACTGTTTTAGCTTAGGTCCGATAACCGTGGAAACCTATTGAAATAAAAATAAGAAAGCAAACCTACTTGTGAAACATAATGCGGTTCATGCGCAAGCAATGACAACATCATACATGGTCATATATCATATATGGCTATATGATGCCAAGCTGTTTATAGAGTGAACCAGAGCACTTGGCTTACAACATCAGCTTAGGTCAATCAAATGTGGGTGTTTTAAAAGTTCTAATCTACGTTCAAAGGAAGATTCTTTTGAAGGCATGTTTTGGGTGTTTTTGGGATAATTTAAATTTGATAATGGTTTTGGGCATTCCGTCAGGCAACCAACATGCTTGAATATGTGATACCAAAGAAAACATCATTGAGGCATCGCATACCTGCTGGAGATCAAGGGTTTGTCGACTTTGTTGCATACCTTCTTCAAATACATCCAGAAAGCCGGCCAACAGCATCTGAAGCCTTAAAGCACCCTTGGCTTACATATCCTTATGATCCCATATTGACATGATTTGATAAATGCACATACACCACATGCATCTACATTCATCCACGTGTTGTGAAAAGTCATCTTATATTATTGATTCTGATTCTATACTTTTTGTTCTTCATATTGTACCATAGTTCATGAAACGGTTTGCATTTGAAGCGAGTGTAACGAGTTCCTTTGGGATGTGTTTATTTTTATCTCCCTCCGGTTTTTTATTGTTACCCTTCTGATGGAAAGCAAAAGGGATGAAATATATAGAGCAGAACAGGTTTTCAAGCTTTTACAAAATCTATGCTTTGTAAGCATATATCAGTGAAGTGATGGGGATATATAAGCCTAAGACATATATAAATCAGTGTTGAAAGGGCTTCTAGACATTGGTCCAAGTATCAAAAATAAGATTGAATTTGTTTTTGTTCATCAGAAAACATAGTAAAATAAATATCACGCTCGATTGTATATCACAATGTGGTTCTTACTATGGAGCTTAAGGAAGATTGCCTCTAAAATCGATGGTATTGACCAGAACCGCATCATCGTCTATTGCTCGTCACTGTTTAGACAAAGGATCTTCACTACTACCGACTTGTTCCAGATTTTATATTAAAGACGTTCTAGAACCTGTTCCCGAATCATTAACGGTCTTCCTCGTCAAAACTTTTTCTGATCGTTCGTATAAAGATGATCGTATAAGGATGTGTTGTATGTATAATGCTGTGTATGGATGCATGTATGGCATGGGCTCCATGCTGGCCCACCATATCTGTAAATAGATGGAATCCAGTGAGCCATGCATGATTCCCATCCGAGCACTTAAAACCGAGTTTTGCTATCTTTGTGAGCACACAAGCCGATCCCGATCCTGAACCCGATTCCATATTATGTGCCAAATGTATAACTGAATATGGTTAGACGAGCGAGTCTAGTTAGGGCAAAAACAAAACAAAACAAATGCATTGTTGTTGATCACTATGGAAGCTTTTTAGGGCAAGAAAAGATATCTAATCTTCGTTTCGAAAACGCATGTGTGTGGATGTGGCCAATGCACCCACTCAATCGATGGTGGGCGCCACTCACCACTCACCAAAGGAAGTGGGCTGAAAGCTAAACCAATTGTAGTGTTCCCCTTCAAATTTTTTAACCACATTGGTGGTGGGTGTTCTATCCTATGATAATCACTTTGATTATTTTTATGTCTAAGTGGACGAATCGGATTAATCCTACCCGATTAAGCATCGTTGCGTGGAGGCCAGCTCCGCCCCATACATAAATCAGGCGTTGAATCGAATCGGTTGTCCGAATCGAAGAAGAAAGGACTCTTGTGATGGGACTTTCTCTCTCTCTCTCTCAGACCGCGAAGAGTACACAAGCTTTGTATACGGATCGCGCACACGTCAAGAGAAAGCTTCTCTCTCGAATCGTTAAAAAAAAAAACAATAACTAACTAACTAAAAACAAATGCCCGCATTGCTTGTCGTTGTCATTAGCGATGCATGATCGCATCGTCACCGCCCAACTCCTCCTGGCGATTAGGGTTTTTGAGCTTTGTGGCCTACGTCATCATCGTGTCGAATTTTAGGGTTTTGTGTTTTGTGGGTATGTTATCATCGTGCCGAATTTTAGGGTTTTGCGCTTTGTGGGTATGTCATCATCGTGTCGATTAAGGTGTTTTGCGCTTGGTGGTCATATTGAGCATGACGTCGATTAGGGTTTTTGGGCTTTGGAGCTATGTCATCATCGTGCCGATTAGGGTTTTGAGCTTTGTGTTCTTCATATTGATCATGACATCGATTAGGGTTTTGAGCTTTGTGGCTACGTCATCATCATGCCGATTAGGGCTTGGTGGTCATATCGATCATGATGTCAATTAGGGTTTTGAGCTTTGTGGCTATGTCATCATCATGCCGATTAGGGCTTCGTGGTCATATCGATCATGATGTCGATCATGACGTCGGTTAGGGTTTTGAGTTTTGTGTTCATATTAATCATGAAGTCGATTAGGGCTTTGAGCTTTGTGGCCATGTCATCATGGTGTCGATTAGGGTTTCATGCTTGGTGGTCATATTGATCATGATGTCGATTAGGGTTTGCGACGACTAGGGTATGAAATGCACAAAAATATACGACCGAATCGGGAAAGGGGGCACATCCGTGGTTTTCCATTTATAGTTAGGTAATTAGCAGAACTTCCAGCGCCCGGGGACAAAGCGCTCCGTGTGTGAACACGCTCTTACGAATCGGAAGATTTCGTATGTGTGCATATGTTAGGTGGAGGATCATGCAAAATGTGTGCATGTGTGCGCACCTACGGACGCAAAGACGGTATAGTAAAAAATACAACAACATGCATACACGCATACGCATACACACACGCACACATACAGATGCATATACATACATGTATGAATGAATGAATGAAATGGATGAATGAATCTACAATGCTTACGATGAATGCGTGGATGAATGAATGGATCTACAATGCTTGCGATGGATGCATGGATGAATGATTCATATCTACAATGCTTGCGATGAATGCGTGGATGAATCAATGGATCTACAATGCTTGCTTGCGATGAATGCGTGGATGAATGAATGAATCTACATAGGGAAATGGTCTGGATTCATAGCCGAATCAGCGATTCAACACGATCGAGCTTACAATCGACATGCATGTCGCGATGGATGCTCAGCCTTCCACTCGGTGTCCGCGCGGAAACAGCACATTATTTTGTATACATGCATAACCACTATAGCATATCATCTCATGTGCTTTTGCAGGCATACATGCATGGCATGTCCATCCGCCGCATGGCACATATAAAGACATACGCGTATGGAGAACCGACATGCATCACATGCATGCAGGCATACACATTCATAGTGCATACATACACATTCATAGTGCATACACACAATACACATACATTTGGGGTAGGAAGAATGTGTGCACACATGTTGGAGGTGATTGTAACGCTCCCCAAATGCGCCCGAATTCGCTGCTAATCGCGCAACACGAATCGGGGGGGGGGGGCAACAAACCGCCAAAGTTGGGCACACATCTCCATCTTCGGCGGCGGAAGGAAAGAAAGAAAGAAAGAAAGAAAGAAAGAAAGCAGACGAAGATTCGGGCGCGCTATCGAGGGAATAGAAAATCACATGGAACAGAAACGGGAGTGTGCGACGCCACTAAGGGAAATCCTCTCCACTACAAAGGAAGAAGAGCCATGGATCATCCATACACATAACAAGCAATGCATGCATACATACATACATACATACATACATACATACATACATACATACACACATGCATGCAGATACACATGCATACATACACACACACACACATTGATTGTGTAGCTTTACAACAATGGAGTCTCTTATATAGATAGATAGAGAAGAAGCAATTGCTTACACAGCTCACTCTCTTCTTCTTCCTTCTTCTTTCTTCTTTCTTCTTTCTTCTTTCTTCTTCTTGCTTCTTCTAGTGGCACCCATTTGCATATAGTTTCCTTGCTGTCTCTCTTCTCTCCCAATCAAAGGCTTGTCTGGGAAGAGCTCCTGATCATCATCATCATCATCATCATCATCATCATCATCCTAGGCTTCAAGCATCGGTGGGTCGATCGATCGGCCGATCCATCCATCCATCCATCCATCTGTGAACCATAATCAATCGTTCGATCAATCATTGAGTCGTCGATTCAATCCATCCATCGACCCATCGATCGATCGATCGATCATCGAGTCATCGATGCAATCCATCCATCCATCGACCCATTGATCAATCAATCAATCAATCATTCAATCATCAAGTCATCGATCCAATCCAATCCAATCCAATCCATCGTCGAGGCATTGAATCGTCGATTCCATCCGTCGATGATCCGATCATTCATTCCGTAGCTGCGCGAAAGACCCCGCCCCCGGCTCATTCCGAAACACATCATCAGGCATTGGAGGAAGCTGGTTAGCGATCGATGATGGGTTGGCGCCCATCGGACATCGTCGACGCGGTCCTCGCGCCCGCGTCCATCGCCCTCCTCGTCGCCTACCACGCCTTCCTCTGCTACAAGGTTCGCACGTCTCCGCTCTGCACCATCATGGGCATCAACCGCAAAGCTCGGCGCCTTTGGGTCTACGACATGGTCATCGTACGTATACGAAATCCTCGCTCTTGTTTTCTTTCTTCTTTAACCTTCTTCAATCCTCCATTGTTCTAGTTTCGTCGTCGATGCGCATTGCCGCGGGGCAATCCCCACGGGAACGACGGAATCGATGAATTAGAATCGGCGCGTGTGCTAGCTAGCTTCGCTCTCTTAATCTCCTCCTCGTCGCATGCTCGCATTTAGGGTTTTGGGGCTTAGGGTTCGACGAGTTTTACACACCCACACACATATATATAGCCCTAGTGTGGGTAGGTGATGGTGTTTTACGGTTTGCATGCACCGACTCCTGCTTCCAAAGCAAGCAAGCCACCGCATTAGTTAAGATGTATTTTGTCGATAATCGGATCAATCAGATCCCACTTCTCGCGGACAATCCGATCGATTAGGTCGGATTATCTCACCCACTTAATTGTATAGCATATTATTCTTCTTCTTATAGCCGATTAGGTTCGTCCGAAGCTTCCAGGGTGTGTCGCAAACTGAAACGAAAAGCGCCGTTTGCAAAAAAAATGTTGCACAAATCTAGTGCATACATAGATTCTTGCGTAACGTGTGGGGTAGAGCACGTTAAGGGGGACAAACCAATCTCTCACCTACCGACTAAAAAACGTGTCGGTTTCCAGCACATTGAGGTTGAGCCTTGATACAAAACAAGGATCTCCCCCGAGGGTGCGAACAATGTGAATTCCACCCACAAATTTTGATGTAACATGGAGCAATCACAAAGACAATAGACAAATGGAAAGAAACACAAGCAAATCACACACACAAGCACACATCTGGAGACATAATATGATAATTATTAATTGACAAGATGCATGTATTTAACTAAGCATACCTACCATACTGATGATAGCAACCCAACTTCCAGCTTCCAACTTCCAATCCCACAACACAGACACCTTGAGACTCAATATGGTTATTATTAATTGACAAGATGCATGCATTTAACTAACTAAGCATACCTATCATACTGATGATACAAACCCAAACTTCCAGCTTCCAATCCCACACACACCCACACTCAGACATCTTGAGACTTAATATGATGATTATTAAGTGACAAGATGCATGTATTTAACTAACTAAGCATACCTACCATGTAACTGATGACACAAACCCAACTCCCAACTTCCAAATTTCCAATCCTAGGCACACACACACACATATAACATCTTGAGACTCAAGATGATTTTCTAATTGACAAGATGCATGTATACTAACTTCCAATCCCACACTCAAGACATCTTGAGACTCAACATGATTATTACTGATTGACAAGATGCATGTATTTAACTAACTAAGCGTACCTACCATGTAACTGATGACACAAACCCAACTCCCTAACTTCCAAACTTCCAAATCCTAGGCACACACACACACACCATAACAACATCTTGAGACTCAATATGATTTTCTAATTGACAAGATGCATGCATACTAACAGATTATTACTAATTGCCAAGATGCATGTATTTAACTAACTAAGCATACCTACCATAGACTTAATATGATTATTATTAATTGACAAGATGCATGAGTTTAACTAACTAAGCAAACCTACCAAGTAACTGATGACACAAACCCAACTCCCAAACTTCCAAACTTCCAAATCCTAGGCACACACACACCATAACAACATCTTGAGACTCAACATGATTTTGTAATTGACAAGATGCATGCATACTAACTAACTAAGCATACCTACCAAACTGATGATACTCCCCAACTGATTCCCCAACTCCCAATCAAACCAAACCAAACCAAACCAAACCAAACCAAACCGAATCAAACCAAACCAAACCAAACCAACCAAACAATTGAACAGGAGAACCACAAGAAGAACGTGCTGGCGGTGCAGACGCTGCGCAACAGCATCATGGAGTCGACGCTGATGGCGACGACGGCGGTGCTGCTCACGGCGGGGCTCGCGACGTTCTTCACGTACGCGGGGACGCTGCGCGAGCTGCCTTCGGAGGCCGCGGGCCGGTCGGCGCAGCCCGTGGCGGGCACCGTCAAGTCGTTCGCGGTGCTCGCGTGCTTCATGGCCTCGTTCGTGTGCCACACGCAGTCGATCCGCTTCATCAACCACGTCAACTACATGGTCAATGTGCCCATGTCGATCTCCTCCACCAATTCTGCCAATATTGGCAACAGCAATTGTGATAGCAATGGCAATGGCAATAGCAATTGTAATAGCAATGGCAATGGCAATGGCAATAGCAATGGCAATGGCAACAATGGCAACTACTTCCTTACCGCGGATTATGTCGCCGACCTCCTCGAGCGCGGCACCATTCTCTACTCGCTCGGCTCCCGCTCCTTCTACCTCGCCTTCCCCCTCCTCCTCTGGGTCTTCGGCTCCGTCCCCATGTTCATCTCCTCTCTCCTTCTCCTCCATGCCCTCTACTCCTCCGACTTCGTCTCCACCAGCAGCAGCTCCCTCATCAAGCCGCCGCCGCCGCCGCCCCCTCATGCCCTTGACCAGCTCAAGCAGCAGCAGCAGCAGCTCCATCGCCACGACCACGACCTCGCCGCCGCGTTGCATGTCTGATCGCCGATCTCGATCCCCCAGCTGACCACTTTCGTGCATAGTACCGAATCGGATCGACAAAAGAAAACAGGCCCCGATTCGGGGGGGGGATAGCTGCTTGGAAGCGCCTCCGATCCGATCCCGGTGTTTGTTGCGATGATAGGCGAATCAAGGGCAATCCATCTTCCGACTCGCGACAACTTTGCCTAGCTTGGCACTAGCTGCTCACAGATTGATAGATAGATAGATAGATTAGTTAGATTCTCTGCATGAATATTGTCAAACTCAGGCTGCAAGTTCCCTTACATGTAATACGTACTGCTTTTCTCACCCTTCTTGTACAATCTGTTTGAGGGCGCTTGCAAAGCTCGCCCCCCCTTTTTTTGCATTGATCACGTGCAATGAGCTTTCGACTTCCTCTCCGGCCTCTCAATGTCGACCAGCTGAATCATCGCTGCTGCGATCCGGAATTAATCCCTGATGCCCGAATGCTTTCGCTGCAAACAAGATGTTTCATAATATGTTGCACTCCAAGTTGGGCCCATTAGTGCTCACATAATTTCCCTTTGTTATCAATGATCTAATTTGCATTAGTGTCTATTAATATATTGCCCAAAAAGACTATAGAAGAGTTACTGATTGCAAGTAGTCTGCGAGCTGGAGCACAATACGAGCATATATACAGTGAACACATGCGATTCGCACAAACTACTTGAAAGAGTTACGTCTAAGTCAACCACTACATCACAAGCTGCTTGAAGTTGTTGTAATGCAATTGAACCTCAGAGAGCTTACTACTAACAAAGATTGTGAGAACCTATTAAAGAAACAAATTGGGGCTCTATCACATCGGGGACGGAAAGACCGATGCAGCTCAGTAAACATCCATCAAACATTGTTACAACATTCTAATCCCTATACGTCAGCTTTTGCTCACATTCCTCATTCAAGAATAGAAGTCCACATTAATTGCCTATTTGGTGTGTTTCACATAGTACTTGGTTTAATTTCTTTGTGCCAATTTTTGGTAACTGCCTCTTTCAGAGCCTTTGGATTCCCTTGGCAAACATCAGTACTTTCACCTTGATGTCGAATGGTGCAGCTATAAGTTGCATGCATGCACACATATGTTGTCAAGCTTCATATCTCAACACATATTATATTGAATGACTTGAAGTGGGTTCAATTGATTTTGGCAATGTTGCCCTTGGGATATTATCTGATATGAAATTCTAAGGCTTGCGAAGGATAGTTGAGTATTACGCCTAGTACAACCGATTTCATGAGACTAGTATGAAAATTTTCCAATTGTCATTAACCAAGAAATGATAAATAATTGGACTCATGGCAAACATATGGACTCCATCCTCAATTCAGGTCCAATAGAAAGAAGGGAACGACTCTATTTCTAATAAGCGTAAACAAAGAAAGATGCTTCTAATCATAAGGTGATCTTGTACTGAAAGTGAAAAGAGGCTTAACCCAATGGCAGGTTCGAATATGAAAAATAAAGACAAGAAGAAATCGATTCGCAGATATGCTGAAAGTTTATGACAAGAATATTTTTACTCGTTAAGGCATTAAAGGGCTAGCCATTTTATAGTTCCTTCCATATGAACCCTAATGGAAAGAGACCGGACCAAGATTAACTTTTTGCATCCTCAGATTAGATTTATAGAAAGGATATGAAAAGGTGCACCTCTGAGAAATTTTCCTTCGGTTGTAGAATATGAAGGATGCCTACTTTACTGCATCCCAATTCTTGATAAAACAGTTCTTGTCATTTTAGTCCTCTTTAAAGTTTCCCAATCTATTTGATCAATTATCAGCACAGTTTCATAAAGAAAAGATAGGAGATTTATACCTTTGGTGCTGTTTAGATCATCGACAATACCACGGTTTCACCATTTCACTACAAGTTCATCTCATGAAATTGTAAATATCCATCCGTGTATAGCAAACATTTAATCAACCATAAGAATATTTCTCAAAGGAATGGGAAGAATTAAAAAATCCTGAACCCTAAGACAGATTAACTGGCTCCTCATCGCGACAAGCTTGAGAAGTCCTTACAGCTACCATGATGCATACATGAATATAATATATTTTGACATTTGTTTAGAGCAAACCATGAACTTGAGCATGTTATGACCAATCTCTTTATTTCAACCTGTCCATACACAAGACACTCTTTGTATCACTGTTTAGCGGCATTTTACGATAGAGCAATGATTTAAAATATTTACTTATGAGCCCGCATTCCATACCTCAAAGGTTCACAAAGAGATGGTCAGGAAAACAAGCTACACAAGCAAAGTAGCAATTTCATTCATAATACAGCATCAGTAATCCCAAGGGCTCATGTACCAAAAAATAATAATACAAACTCTTTTTATTCCTGAGGCTGTTCCTCTTCAAGGATTCATGCTCTGTCTGATCTTTTTAGACATTATACTCCAAAAGCCCTACAAACATTTTTAGCTATAGTGTAAAACTGCAAATAAATACAGACGTTCATGAACGTGTATCATTTTTTTACTTCTTTTCCAAGGCTTCCAAAATACTCACTATTATTACTTCAAAACTATCAGATACAACTAGATAAAACCAAACATCTAGGCTTACATTTTGTACTTCATCTCCGAGATTGGATTTCCAAAAGAATCCGATTGTGAATTTGCTCAAACTGTTAAAAACCATTAAAAGGATATGTGGGTATCTAACTGAAATTATACACCCGAAGCATCGTCTTTCAGTAAGGTGATCTGTGATCTGGCAAAGGGATGAAGAAAACCACGATGGTATACAGGTGAAATTTTACACCCGAACTACTTCCTGCTCAGCGGATATAAAAATATTATGATTGAAGGAATAGGATATCATTACAACGCAATATTACCGTATGTGGAAGGCGGATGTATATCCCGATTCCCAACATCATTAGCCAGCAGAATATCCAAGATGTTCAAAGTAACGTACCACATTTTATGCTACTATACTCGTGTCTAATGTTCCTTCCCCAGACAATCTTTTGGTAGAGTCCTGTACAGAAGACGTATTACATAAAACCACCAAATTTGCATAAACACTAGAAAAGGAACTCTTGAAAGGGATGCCAACCTCCATGCCCCACTTGATGTAATCCGCTGATTCACAAGCTTTGTACTCATCCACCAGGCTTTGCACTATCTCTCTTGATTCATCAAACTCTGTTAGATCATTATCCTACAATATACAGCGTTGCTGATGTTCAACACATCCTAAAAAAGAAGTTTATTGGGGACTGGCCCAGTTCGCAAAATATATACATAATCCGTTATGTATATGAGCTTGCAGGAATGGGAAGAAACAGATACAAACAAAATCAGCATGAACCAGACCACAAATTCAAAAATACAGCACGTCAGCCAAATCATCTCTAGTGTCAAGGCAATATCATTTAAAAGAACATTAACCAAAGACATCACTTTGGACTATTCATGCACTAATCAAGCTTCACATTCACATTCAATCCATACATTCAAACTTCCAGCCTTTGACCTAATTAGGTTCGCATGTTATAATTAGGTATCTTTGAAGTTCTCGTCTTCAAGCTTTCTTAAATTGAACTACTCAACTACTGTGAGAAAACTATGCAAAACTCCTCCAAATACCTTAAAAATTTATATGCAACGATACAATTCCTCACAGGAAAAGTTGCCAATCAAAGCAGCAGCTTTAGATCGCAATATCAAATTTACTTATGAGTAAATTTCAATTCTCATTACCCATTATGACGCCCTAAATTATTGGCTGATCCAAAGGTGCTAGGCTGTAATTGTTCGACTATAAGACATATCCACATACTAAAACCCGAAAGGGTCAGAAAACAAGGACTAGTCAAATATCCCATGTAAGCCAAAGAAAATGCACATAAAGCATTGACAAATACACTTACCGCAAACATTGGGAATTTCCTATAGTTATCCAGAAAAGCTTGTTTCTTCCTCAGCTTTTCATATTGACTTAAACATTTACTGAAGAGGTGCCGAATACTTGTATGGCTTGCCAGCATGAGACCACTCACCTGAAAATAAAGTCAATGAATGAGTTTGATCACAATGTAAATACGAATCTTTTGACAATTAAGGCAGCCATAATATCTATCCACAGCAGAGAATAAACTGTCCATTTGAAGGCATATACTAACCCTATGCGCTGTCTGAACATAAGGTGACTTCCTTGAAAGAGCAACCTGCAAATATTAAAATCACCAGTGCTTCATCAACATAGGCTTCTTCAAAGAAAAAGTGCACAAAAGAAGCATTGTATGTAATCCTTGGCTTTATTCTAGTACAGCTAAACAATGATCAACGTCATCACAAATGATTTCAGCCATTCAAGAAACAAACTCTCTAGAGGATATGTACAGATGCAGAAATAAGTGATAAGCTGAATTTGGTCATGAAACCACAATGAAGGGGTGCTTTATAAGAAAAGTTAGTTCCCCAAATGCTCCAGCTTAATCCCAAATGAAAAATAAAGAGAGAGATAGAACAAAAAGTTTCATAGGTGAGGGTTGACTGGGACATGTGGAGAATGGCAATGCATTGAGGTTTTGCAGAAATAAAGAAATCATAACAAAATAAAGATATATATGCATTGAAAAACACTACCTGAATACTGGCTGGTCCCCACTCAATGAAAGTAGCTAGTTTCCTCTCCCGTATTCTTTGAAGGCTTTTATGGACCTTCAAAAATAATACAAAAACATTATACCTAAGGACACAACACATGTACCTGGTTAACTTTTATCTGCCGCAGAAAAACAAACCTGTGTAGGATCAACCTCGCCCTGTATAATATTTAGAATAGAAATGTATTTTGCTTGGCTTGCTTCTTTTGTACGGGCATAAGATGAGACCATGATATTTTTGGCCTGTAAAGAGCATGGATGTCATGAGTTCATCACCCATGAAAACCAAGAAGAAATAGAAAATCGATGCAATAGCTTACTTGTAAAAGTCTTCTCATCACATCCAACACTGTCGTTTTCCTTATTGCATTAGCCTGCACCAGGAAGAAATGAAGCAACACATCAAGCTCACGCATTGAGAAACCAATTGTACAAGGTCAGAATAATTCTTCGTGTTTTTCATGTATATCAATTCAAACGATGGTTATCTATACTTTTGCTATTGATAAGCACATGACAATCATAATATGTGAATGACAAACCTGGCGCTCCACCGTCAAAGGTGTATACCCAGTCATTAAGAAATGACATCTAGGTGTAGGTATGAGTGAAGCCACCAATCCCACAAGATCATTATTCATATATCCTGGGTAACGAAGTGTGGTTGTACTGGCTGACATTACTGTAGAAACCAAGGAATTAGTCTGTGCAAATGTTGGATTTGCTATGTGAAGACGATCAACTGCAATTCTATTCAATGCAGTGTTATCCAAGACAACCACACAATCTGCATTCAACGTTAATCTCTTGAGTGTCAGAAGAGAATTGTATGGTTGAACAACGACATCGCTAGTTTCCATCTGGTTTGGGAATACACTATATGTTTGCACAAGTTTTTTACTATAGCGATCATTCAAGGCTTCAAGTAAATAGGATCCCATGCCTGTTGCACAACAGAAGAACCAGTGTAAGAGAACTTGAGATGTCGGCTAGAAAACGTCAAATAAGAATACAATTTTAAAATGAACCTCTTACCAGACCCTGTTCCACCAGCTATGGAGTGGCAAAGAACAAACCCTTCAAGGCTGTCACTTCCATCAGCTTCCCTATCAATCATGTCCATAATATCCTCTTCGACTTGTTCTCCCTGCAATAAGTAGAAAAATAAAGGTCAAAATGAAGTACAATTTTCATTGGGAGTTTCTTTCTTAGTAAAATCTTAGATACTGTCCCATGCTAGCTCTTTCTTTTCTGATTATTGTTCCTTCATTACAGTAAGAAGTGTAGCAGTGATTTAGCACTCAGTAAATGTCAAACTGTACAAAATCCAATAAACTAACCTTTTCAGGAGAAAAGCTTAAACCTCTGTCACAACATTGCAATAGCATCTAAAGTGCATGAAGATCAAACCTGGTGATAACCACTAGCCCAATTGTTTCCGGCACCTCCTCCATGATCAGCCACAAATATGTTCTCATGGTTATACAAATTTTTATATTCACTATTTTGAATAGTGTTGATAACCCTGGGCTCCAGATCTAAAAGCAGAGCTCTGGGTATGTAATGTTCATCATCAGCTTGATAAAAGAAAACGTCTTTTCTGTCACCACCCTGATCCAAATCAAGAATACATCATCATGTCAAACATGTTGAATCGAAAATGGTTTCTCACTTTCCTATTAGCACCCCAATACATAGCAACACCACAAAATAAATTACATTGCATCACATACATTGAAATTCAACTTAATAGCCACACTCTTTATCAAATTTTTCTTATTATTTCATTAAGTTGACATATAAAACTTCCGATATTCATTTCCAAAATATAACTAGTAGCTGAATATTTAAATTTTCACCAAATAGTGATTTTTCATGAGTTCTAATGTTTTAGCTATTTTCATAACTATTACGGTTAAATGAGCAGTCTGACTTTCCCAATAATTCGGTATTTGTGTGATATTAGATGAACATGAGTAAAAGTGTTAGAAGAATTTTAACAGAAAAGACCAATATTTTATGCAAATTACTGTTCCATTCACCTAATCTCCTGAGCATGTGACCCCTTATTGTTTGTTCTTGATCGACAAAAGTAATAATAATAAAAGGTATGAAATGGGAAAGTATCTATCTCTTTCTGGATCTATCTGACTGCTTCAAACAATGGGATACACGCAAAGTTATTGGATATGCATCAACACATGCCATGGAAACAAATGAAAGTGTATATATTGTGGATCTTCTGGTTAAGGCATCCGAATACTATCAGTTCTCATGTAAAAACGTATCTTTACCACTTATCAGCAAAAAATGAAAAATGGCACTAAACACTATCAACCTTGTTTAGACTGTTCAATTTAATATACATTTACTAAACGACTTTCAAACCTTCTTAACAAAGACGAGCCCATGTTGAGACAATAAAATTGTCTACAAAACTGTTTTGATTTTCTACTAGAGATAGAACAGTCAAGCTTCGGCAAAATAACAGCATTTTCAGGTCTGAACGTCCTAGTCCAGGATGATATCTAGTTGAAGCATATGGCAGTCTTACAGAATTTCTACTGAAAAAAACAGTACTAAACATTTCAGGCTCGAAGAACATTCTTAAATTTCACTGTTCAAGAATGTATGTATTAAGCTATGGAAGCTTCAAACTATCACTACAGAAAAAGAAAAAAGAGATAAAGCAGAGATATTTCGAAAGCTACACCATTTCCACTTCTTAGATAGATGTGAGTGAGACTTCGTGGAAAAAATGAAAATTACCAGCAGAAAAAGGAAAGTATCAACAAATTTAGAAATTTTAATTCACTTTCCGAGAAAAAATAAAGTAGTTTCTTTGTGATGATAATTTTCAGCTGAAGGATATGGAAACGGCGACAAATCGAAAAGTCAAAACGACCAGAAAAACAAAATACAAAAAAGCCAAGCAACTATTAAATGATGCGTAGGGACAAACATACAATCCCAAGAAACGAAGCAAAGAGAAGCAAATTCTCCTTCAAACGAAGCAAAGAGAAGCAAAGGGAAATATCAACGGAGATCCAAAACTCTCCCACAAAAACTTTAAGAGCTTCTCCACAACGGAAGAATGGAGAGGAAGAGAGAGAGCGCGAGAGAGCGCGAGAGAGCGCGAGAGGAGAAGAGAGATAATACCTGCGTGGCGAAGTCTTCGAGGATTCCATCTTTACTGATGCCATGCTCGGAGCAGAGCTGCTTCCAGAACTCCATACCGATCTGGTTCCCGCATTGTCCCACTTGAAGAGTGATGATCTCGCGGGGCATGGCTGGAAATGGAGGCGAGCAACGAAAAAAGAAAACAGGAGGCAGCAGAGACGGGGGGGAAATCAAGCAGCAGGGGGGGGGGAGAGGTATACGCAGGGATCGATCTTCGTCCTCTTTCTTTCCTACTTCTGACAGAGAAAGGAAGACGGGGAGAGCGATGGCGGCTTCGAAGCTTTCTTTCGCTTTACGATTTCTCGCGCTCTTTTTGATTCTGTCGTTTTAATTCCAAAATATACGCTCGAGTACGTATGTACGGCGTATCCGTATGTATACCAGCGCCGTACATGCATGCGTATACGTACATGCATGCATGCGTCTGCGCATGCATCTATGCATGTATCCCATGCATACCTTCGCATGTATGCATGTGTGCATCTGGCAAAGGTTTGTTAAACTGCCAGAGTCGAAAATGACGGTTGATCGTTCCGATCTTTTTTATCAGATCCTCGAGTTTTTTCGATCCAGAAATCGCGGACAAAAACTGCCGAATTTTTCACTGATCGACGGAATGGTTTGCTGATGCAGCCAAGAAAACCAGGTTGATCTTTTTTGGATCGTAGTGGGCCAACTGGAAGCGGTTGATCTTTCTGTCAGCGGACCGAGATCTTCACCTGAGATGCTTCGAGCTAGCAATCTGGGGCTGTCTTCACTGGAATCGCTTCACCTGGATGCAAAACATTGGCTGATGGATTAGAATTTCATCCGATGATGTGGAAAACTAACTAAATTCGAGGTGGACTGCAGATCTCGCATAGGGCAACCCCAAAATACCGATCAATCAAAAGAGCAATAACTTTGTTCTGACTACATTGTTGTGAACAATTGACCAAAACTGTCGTAGCAAATCTATGCGAGAGGGGACTGCAAAACAACTATGCACTGATGTGATTAGTAAGGAGATTGTCTGAACCCCAAAACCTTGACTCGATTTCTGCCTGCTTGTGCCATGTATATTGTGCATACACGCCATACGTAAGTGCTTTGCACTTTACCGTTTTTGCTCGCATGACTCTTTCGCAGTTGATCCATGCCATGCTTTCACCCAGCTTGACTAAACCCACACCGAGCGCGTGCACGCATCAACACAAAGAAATCCATACATGCTCCCCACTTCTCGACATTGGATCAATAGTCTCTGCCAATAAAGCATGGAAACATATAGATGTACGTGATGGGCTACGGGGAGGGGTCATCATCGAGACGACTTGATGCGAGTGCTTTCCGCCACTATGACCACCTTCAATCAAGCTTTGTTTTTCTAGCTTTGCATCGTCGATGATCCAATGTTTTGAGATTGTGCTGCCAATCCAAAGCACACTCCAAACTTTGCTTTGAAGGTGGGCTTATAACATCAAGGGTAGGGGATCCGGTTGGTTGGGGCTCGACGAATCACCGGGATTTTGAGGCGTCAGGAATTGCTAATTGGATGGATTCCATGGATTTATCGCACACAAAAAACGGAGATAGGTTCCAACGACACGATCGGGCTCGACCCCAAAGCAAAATCCTGATCATCTGCCACAGAACAACCCTAACATCTGATCATAGTTCTGGTGTAAGACCGATGCCAGTTGTTTTTTTTTTCCTGTTCGTCGATCTCCTCGACAACGCACCGAAATGTTGGAAACAGCAAAGATGCTCAGGCACCCGAGAGATTATGATCAGATGGGTTGCCATTTTTTTTTTTCCTGTTGGTCGATCTCCTCGACAACAAACCGAAATGTCGGAAACAACAGAGATTCTCAGGCTATCTCAGAGCTTCCGATCGGATGGATTCCAGAAATCATTGCGCAACGAATCGAAGGCAGATTCCGGTTGTATGATTTGGATTCGATTCCGAAGGAAAAATCGCGAGCTTTTATCCGACATAGAACAGTCCCAGCATTTTGGTCATGTATTCTGGAGCAGGATCAAAACCTCTTTGGTCTTGGTCTTGGTCAATGGTTCACATTTTCCATCTCCAAATGTTATTACATATACTCACAAAGAAGATAAGTGTCCCATGTTCTTTTCCCTTTCTCTTCCCCTGTCAATTTTGTTCAATGATCTGCCCTCTCCTGGCTCAAGCACAGCTGGCTGTGTGCCATGGTTTACCAATCCTTCACTCCCGACAATGTCAAGGGCCTCGCCCTCGCCCTTAGCTCTTGCATCTTCATCGGATCTAGCTTCATCATGAAGAAGAAAGGCCTCAAGAAGGCGGCTACCATCGGTCTGCCGGCAGGTACGTAATCAGGCGGACGATTACTCTATCATTCTCTTATTTCAATACATAGATCGGCTATTCATCCCTCACACGCTGCCATTTGGAAAACTTTTCTTCTGTGTAGATTCTGGAGGTCATTCCTACTTGCTAGAGCCTCTTTGGTGGGCTGGAATGCTGACAAGTAAGTCTTGCTTGCCCCTTTCTTCTAGTTATTCCTTGTTTACCATGATTTAAGCTATCCCTTTTTGGATGATTCTCGTTAGAGTTGATCATAATGCTGTTTTGTGTGGTAATTCATAATGTCTTATGTTATTGTCCTGTGAACACGGGCCCCATTATAGATATTTAAGCACTATCTTGACTTCATTTTAACGTCCAAGTAGTTTCTATCCCTTGATATTTTGTGCCTCATTTTGAGGGGTTTCCCACCAATAATTTGTACATTGCAAACCTAGTCAGCGTTTCATTTCTATACATGCAATTGCTATGCATCATGGTGTCGGCTATTCTACATAGCTTTTACCCATATGTAGGCAATGCATCAAATGCATATACGAGCACTGGAAACACGTAGAAAGCAGCTTTTGAGCCCTTACCCCACCAAAAGGTTATTTTCTCTTCTGATCCTAGACCTTTGTGTATAGTTAGTAATTATCTAATCTAAATGATATAGTTAGTGATATTTGAATTGAGGTGTATGGATAAATAGAAAATCACAGATGCACCACTAGGGTGCAGCCCTAACAAAAAAAGTCATACTTCTGGTAATTGGCTGAATTTGTAAGAAGTATGAGATCATAAAGTATGTGTACGTATGTTCCTCGATTGCATATGCAACTCGTTGTAAAATCCTGCTAAATATGTTCATCGGAAACAGGACCTTGCTGACATGTCTCAGTAAAAATGGAATATTTGCAGTGATCGCTGGTGAAGTAGCTAACTTTGCAGCATATGCATATGCTCCGGCTATTCTGGTAACTCCACTCGGTGCTGTTAGTATTATAGTAAGGTAAGCCCATAACGTGAATAAATTAATTTCATGGCATGTTGAAATAATGGATATCAACGTGCGGTAATTTTATAACATAATACACTGTAGTAGCAGGTGAGATAATAAGGGGAGAAAGAGGATGTATCTGATAAAAGAATCCTTAAGCATATTCATAAAATGTATGCAATACAGTAAGAGCACATATTATAAAAAAAATCATTTGTATAGCCATTTGGTGGATGACAGAGCTGATTTCCTGGCTGGTAAGGCCTGTTTTCGGGACACATGTGTTAAGAGAATTTTCATGCTGATGTTTTTTTGTGTAGTGCCATATTAGCACATATAGTTCTGAAAGAGAAGCTTCATGTTCTTGGCATTCTGGGTTGCGTGTTAAGTACGGTTGGGTCAGCATTGATGGTGCTGCATGCCCCAAGGGATCGAGAAATTACCTCTGTTGAAGAGATTTGGGAGCTTGCTACACAATCAGGTTGAACCTTTATATTTCTTTTGAAAGAATTCAGTAAACGTGTATTTGCATACACATGCGAAGATTATATATTTGTGGTTTGACTGCATACTTATCTATCTATGTATATATATGGATATTGATATGCAGAGATATCGATAGATGGATATAAATATGGTTCAACGGATAGATCTATATATTTAGATCGATATGGATACAGTATTTGTTTGCCGATAGGGTTGCATTTTCTTCAGATTTCTTCAGATGCACTCTTATATTTTACATTTTCATTGTGCAGCTTTTGTAATATATATGATCTGTGTCACAGTCGTGGTGTTTGTCCTGATCATATTTTTGGTACCTTCATATGGCCGGACTCACGTCATTGTCTGTGTCAGTGTCTGCTCGTTGGCTGGATCCCTAACGGTATGTGAATGACGAAACTCTTTTAGTTTATTTTTATTTTTATTGGCTATATATATATATGCGTAACATCATTCTCTGTTATTTTGACTATAACAAAAGAACAAGTAAAAGCTTGTACCTAACGTCCATGCCATCGATGAACAGGTGATGTGTGTGAAAGCTCTTGGTATTGCTATTAAGTTGAGTCTTCAAGGGGATAACCAATTTCTGCAGCCACATATCTGGGCTTTTGTAGCCGTGGTGATGGTGTGCAGCTTGACACAAATGAATTACCTAAACATGGTGGGGGGCTGCAGATTTGGATTCTGTTTATTTGGTTCACGTGTTTATTTACGGAAGATCATTGATCGATCTTTCCCCATGGTTTTGAGGAATTTTAACTTTGCAGTGAATACCCCAGGCATTGGATGCGTTCGATACAACCGTGGTTTCTCTCATATACTATGTCATGTTCACGTCGTGCACCATTTTGGCGAGTGTCATCATGTTCAAGGTGAGATTAGTCTCTCTGGCCAGTAATGAGATAATGTCCATTACACATTAGGTTTGATTGTGAGCGACCTGAAGAAGAAAGGAGGGGGATTTAACTGTTACGGTGGCCATAAATCAGCCAGATGAAGTTTTGCAACCTATAGTTTCTTGACAAGAGAGTTGGTTTATCTCTAGGGGTATTGCAGGGAATTGCAGAGGACCTAGCATCTTTAAAGGAAATAATGAAAGACTTATGGGCAATATCTAGATATTTTCCCCAGTATATGCTCAGTTGTAGTTCCAGTATAGCACCTCTACCTACTGCAGGTGGTGGATTGTTGATCAGGGGTAGTTCAATGGCATTTCAGAGAACTGAGGCGAAAATTCGTGGGATATTATTATAGTTTTACCCTAGAATAAATGCTAGATCTATATTGTTCTCTTCCTCTGCATCATCAGATTGGCACATGTAATTTCTTATGAGGGAGTTTATTGGCCAGGGCCTTTTTAGGGGCATTTGAGGGGAAACATGAAGAAATCTGAAGATGCTTTTTGAGTTTTGCTAGTTGTTCCATCTTTGCATCATCAAGTTAGCACATGTCAAGTCAATTGACCAGAGCCATTTTGGGAGATAATAAAAACATAGGGGCGATGTCAGTGAAATAACAATACTTGGGGGTATCTTTGTTGTTATTCCTTATAAGATTGTCCAACATCAGTATCAAAGAGCAAGTTATTTGTTTGCCCGGGCCAAGTCAAGTGACTAATAAAAATAAATTGGCATTCAAGGGTAGTCAAACAATATATTCTATATGTAAATGTATGTGTATATGTATATCTGTCTGTCTGTATATATGTGTGTGTGTGGCACGTGTGAAAGAGTGTGATTTGGTACAGAGCTGGCAAGGGCAGGAAACTTTGGACATAATATTGGAAATGTGTGGATTCTTCATCATCTTATGCGGCATGATTATGCTCATCGCTTCGAAGGACATCCAAAAGTCCAAATTCCGAATATGTGAGAACTCTGCATACTCCTGAATACATTCACTTCCTTTGGATTTTCAAATCTTTCAATAAGGCTTTTGTTTTTTTACCCATGGTGCTAGTTCTCAATTTCAGTTTTTCCTTTTCGTTTGTTCCCTTTTTTTAGCAGCTTTGCGCTATCCGTTTTCTCTTTCGATTTCGAAGAGTCTGCTAGGAGATGAGGGCCTGCATTGACCAAACAAATGGTGGGTTCCTTTCCCTATATCTTAGTCAATTCTGTTGCTGTTGTTGTTCTATGTACATGATGTTGTTTTAAATTGAGAGATATAATTTGGAAACAAAGAGCCTTTTTTTGATAAAAACAACTCAAAACTACACTAGAAACTTGCCTGACATGGTGGCACGAGAAGCATGATGGATTTGATTTTAACTGGAGTAATAGAGTTACAAGGAAATCTACATTTCAGAAACTCTCTATAGGCAAAAGTATAAAGAGATTATATGTCTGTAAAAGATTATCTTAGATGTAGCTGAAAATTGAAGTCCTTAATACTCTTTTCCATCTTTTTATCTCTCTATCACATATGTAGTAGCACATATGGGTGGTACAGTCTTGTAAGATCTCAAACAATTATTTGTGATGGTTGATTTTCGCAGGTAGTTTTTGACATACTGTTGTTCATACACTCTCATGTTCATCATCAGCTCTGATCAGTTAATTCTGATCTATCTACAGAGCATTCTTTTCTTTGCCCAGATTCTATCTTCTTCCTCTGAATGCCTTCTTGATTGGATGCTCTGGTCTAAACCGTGAACCCTAAACACTAAACTCATGGTCAAAAAGGGGTTCTCTTTGTTTGATGCTATCATAAATTCAAGCACTGACCACCAAAGCAATGCTTTTCTTTCTTTCTGCTTGGGTTTTGTACTTCCCGAATATTTCATTCGTCGCGGATGTAAAAAAGGGCTGTTGTGAATCATCTTCACATTTTTTGTACAACAACCTCCTTTCCAACATCTTTGATGCTTTTAATAACGGATAAAATGTATGATTGGATCGCTTTCCAAGGATATTTTTGAAGAATTTGTGTCACATTCAAACAATAAGTTGGGTTACTCCTTGGAAAGATGTAACACCTGATTCCCTGAATGGGGGTAATATAACACATACCTCTTCTTCAACACCGTTTACGAACCTGCAATTTTTTATAAGTGTTTTTGAAGAAAACATCGCATTCGCTCGTCAAGTTTTTGTTCCCTCAATGTTTGGATCCTGTTTCAATTGCTACGGTCATAGTTTTTGCGATTTCATGATCGATTGAAAGCAATTGATAATTGCCAGGCCTTAAATTAGGCTTCGTGTTTGGAATCAAAACATTTAATCAGGGAAAAGAAATTTCCAACGGATATCGGGTTTAGATTACGACGGATCTGTTAGAGAAGTATGCAGTCCAATATGATGCAAATATCAAGGCATTTTATTGACAGTGAACATTCAAAAGTTTGCAAGGGATGCTATTCAATTATTCCCAAGCATCTTTGCAACAGTGCCAAGATCGCTATTCAATTATTCGCAAGCATCTTTGCTACAGTGAGGATCGTTCAAATAAAACCGTGCCGTGTGGCACACGACTTTGAGATACAGCCAATTTGATGAAACGAAAAGGATAAACTTCGTTCCGAGTATGAAGATTTGCAGGTTAGAGGGTTTGCTGATTGGCTTTTCTCAATGGTGTTGGAAATGGATCGATCTGACACTTACCAAGCACTTGGTTGGTTGGTTGGTTAGCCGAGCTGATGGAAATTCTGATAGCAATTCAAGGCAAAGACTATCATGTACATCCAACATTTCTTACCAGACTTAGCAGCGAAGGATCGATCAGAAAAGGGCGGAGGATTTCCGTCGTGCATGTCTTGTCGTCGAACACGGATCGGATCGGAACGGAAACGGATCGTTGCCGCGAGAAAAGGAAAAGGGAACGTAGCAGCGGGGAAAAAGAACAGCATTCCGAGCGTTTCCGCAGCCCCGAATCGCGATCGGGGTATGTCAGAGCGCCGAGCACGTTCGGGCTCGGGGGAGTCGATCGCGAGAACGCGATTCATTGGGTGTGTCGATTTTAACGGCGAGGGAGGGATGTCGATCATGCAGTTAATCGGAGGGGCATCGAACGGTTTGCTTGAGCGAATCATCGATTCGACGATCCGGGGTTAGATGAGATCAGATTCTATAGATGGTAGATGGATTGATCCAATGGATAGAATCTATCTATCTATCTATATATGTCATGGGTGATGGTGATGAGCAGATTCATCATCAAAGTTGAGGGCATAGCTGACGGGGTCGTAGAGCAATTCATCGATCGGAGGGGGCCGGGCGCAGGCGGGGCCCGCCGCCGCCGCCGCCGCCAAGCAACACGCGCGGAGCCGGCGAATGAGAGCGCGCCACGTGGCGGCGAGCCCGCCAGCTGGCGCCGCCAGCTGGCGGCTCCTCCGGGACCATGCCTTGCTGCGGCAAGCTCGACCATACCGATGCAGGCTAGGGTTAGGGTTAGGGTTAGGGTTAGGGTTAGGGTTAGGGTTAGGGTTTCTGGGGTCGATGAGGTTGCCGCCATTGCCGCGGCAGCGGCGGCGGCGGGGGGTATAATTCACGATCGATTTCGGACCATCGGCTCCATATCCATCGCGGGGCCGCCGGTGATGCTGATGATGGCGATGGCGATGGCGATAGCGATGCTGATGATGGTGATCAAAATTAGGGTTAGGGCATACGAGGCTCGGATGATCTGCGTCGCTGTCGGGGACGAGGATCTGGTAATGGTGGTGCTGAGGATGGTGATGGTGATGGTGATTGTGATTGTGATGGTGGTGGTGGTTGAGGCAGAGCATGAGGGCTGGGATGTGAGCATCCATGGATCTCTGCATCTCTCTCCACCACCATACCCCAGCAACAACAGACCTCAGCCTCCTCAGGGTCACCATCACTCTTCTGCTTCTTCTTCTTCTTCTTCTTCACATCCCAACCAATGAAGAGCAATTATACATGATGTATGTATGTGTGTGTGTATAGTAGAATGGATTATACTCTTGTATACATATGTTTGTATATGTGTGACATGCATGTATTTGGGGAATCGATCGATCGATCGGCCTTTCTGTGGGACCCAGTGCGAACATGTCCCAACTGGCTCATCGATCGATCGACATTTGATGGGCGGGGCGCTAGCTAACTGGCTCCGTATAACGTCTCGAGAGTTTCCGAGCAAATCAGATTTGCTGCTTCGAATCGGCTTTCTTTCGCTCGACGATCGTCGTGTCATGTAAAAAACAATCTTGTGGAACATGGACATAACACGTCAACATGCAATGGAGACAGATGGACAGGGACAGAGGGAGCCCCCGATAACGAGCTTGTGAATTCTCGCTGTCACGCCTAGACTTTGTTTGGCTTATAGAGAAGAAAAAAAACGGACTCGATTGAGCCTTGTTGCGATCGATCTTTCTCTCTCTCTCTCTCTTCAGACTGGCTTTGGCTCTGCTTGACCCACATCCCCCACTACTGCACAACCTCGGCGTGCCATCTCATAAACGCCTTTTGTTTATATGCCCGATACAGACTCAGCTGAGATTCTCCTCCATGCTCGAATGAACACCGGTGTTTTTTTTCTTTAACCCTGTGAGGTGAATTGAATCATGAGCCCCACTACTACTGCACAAGCGATCCGCTCAAAAAAAAAGCGGAAAGCCGATTCGGCACTCTGATATGCAGTCGTCTTGCAGATGTGGTTGATTCGTCGGTCGAGTGTTGTAGAGCAGGTTTTTGTCCCACAGGTAAAGACACCCAATCGGACGAAACAAGACGACTGGCTGACTGACTGACTGACTGACTGCTGGAGCGAAGGATGATCGGTTTGTTTTAGCTACCTGTGTAAGAATGATGATAATCGACTATTATTGAACTTCATTCGTGTTTCGTACGGTTTCCGAGGACGATTATGCGTTTCATTCGGACGATGATCACATCACCTCGGAGGATTTGCAGGGGTTTAGGGTTTAGGGTTTTAGAGGAAGGGCTTCCTTCCAGGGTTTTTAGGGCTACAAAAGTCTTCCTTCCCACCATTCATCCATTCATTCATGCCTTTGATCTTCTCTGCTTGGGCATACATACATACATACATACATACATGGCAGCAAAGACAAAAAGAGAAACAAAAGAGACAGAGAGAGAGAGAGAGAGAGGCTATATGGAGGTAAAAATTCTCTTTGCAGGGTAAAAAAGAAGAAAAAGAACAGAAGAGAGTGTTTTTTGTGTTTGTTTTTTTCTCATTGGGGTGTGGAGCAGTGTCAGTCTAGTCAGTCCTCAATCAGTCAGCCACCACATCACACCATCATCACCATGACCATGATCATCATCATCCTCACCACCACCATCTCACCCTCACCATCATCATCATCATCCTCACCACCATCATCATCATCCCCACCACCACCATCACCATCATCATTATCATCATCATCCTCACCACCACCATCACCATCATCACCCTCATCATCACCCTCACCATCATCATCATCCTCACCACTACCATCACCATCATCATCCTCACATCACCACCATCACCATCACCAGCATCGCCATCATCACCCTCACCGTCATGACCCATAACCATCACCACCAGCATCACCATTGTCGACCATGGCCATCACCACCATAGCCAGCATCACCGGGATCGCCATGATGACGAGGGTGATGATGATGATGGCGGTCGGATCACAAGCACGAGCATGACCATCACCACCAGCATGACCATGAAAATGACGATGAGCAGCATCAGCATGGCGAGGATGCTGCTGATGGTGATGGTGCATTACCACCTGTCACCCTCAGCCTCATCATCAATCAGCCTCATCCGCATCCTCATCCGCATCCTCATCCGCATCCTCAGCAGCAGCAGGAGCAGCAGGAGGAGGAGCAGCAGCAGCAGCAGCGAAGAGAAGAGGAGAGAAGGGAACAGAAGAGAATAGAATATAGATATGGAGGGATGGAC
>JBBBWG010029865.1:67289-79774 GCA_037176905.1 Azolla pinnata
AAGCAACAGACGTGGGCGATGGCAGAACGAGGAGAGAGCATCGGTTCTAGGGTTTTCCAAGCTCCAGCAGCAGAAGCCGGAGAGAGAGGAGAATCCGTGAGCTTGGCATCTCCCGATGGCTAGAACGATGGCGGCGATGGCGGCAGTGGTGGCGCTGCTGCTGTTGTTGGCGATGGCGATGGCGGTGGATCGGATGGAGGCCGGGACCGCGAGCTACCTCATCTATGGCGCTCTGAACGCCGATTGGGTCCCCTGCAAAACCACCGGCGCCTCCTACTACGGCTGCGATGGTCATGCGACCGCGGCCAACGCGTACAAACCCCCCTGCAACGTCTTCAGCACCTGCAAGCACGAGACCATTGGATGAAGAAGCCTTGCGGAAGGCTCTCAGAGCTCGTGAGCTCTTGACCTGACCTAGTTCTGGTGTGTCTCTGAGCTTTGTGCCTTTCTTCGTCTTCAGTTCTGACCTAGTTCTTGGTGTGTCCCTGAGCTTGTGTCTTTTCTTTGTCTTGTGCTCTTCCATGTATGCCTATGTATCTGTGTATTTTGCCTGTCTAGATCCCAATTGTCTAATCCCTTCCGAGTCTTGTGCTCTTCCATGTATGCCTATGTATCTGTGTATTTTGCCTGTCTAGATCCCAATTGTCTGTGTGAGATCTCCATCTTCTCTTCCCAAGGAGCATTGAGGAATGCTTCATTGACTGTATCCTCCTCTCTCATATCTGAATGTGTATGTATGTACCTCAATAATCAGCATCATCATCAGCATCATCATCATTGATGGGATGCTACTTGGTGTTATTGAATGGTTTCTTTTTTGCCTTTTGTGCTTTGCTTTGCTCTTCGATTGATTCGATTCCTGGCGCCCCATTTCATCCTTCTTTGCAAGTGATTGAGCTGGTGTGCGTAGCATCTCTCCATCGACAACATCCGATCTGATCTTAGAACCTTTCTATCGAAATGCATTTGATTCAATTTGATTTGATCCGTTTTGCACAAGTTTGGAATTGCAGAGCTTGCACATCCGAAATCTCCTTCAGATGGACATTGATGATGGGCTGAAATTGGCCTGTGATACGATTGCAATTCGTTGGAATTTGGGAAATGGTTACTGATCGATCGATTGGCTTCACTAACCCTTCCTGGTCATAATGTGTGGTCAAAACTCCCTAACATCTTTGGGTAAAATATGAGGTGCAGAATTGTGGAGGTCATCATAAAACTTGCTAAAAGTTTGCTAGCACCCTCTGCTTTGGATGGTGTGGAATGGGCAAATCAAAGGTATTGATAGATTCATATTGAAATTGATTTGCTATATGTACATATTCTGAGCAAAATAGAGATCATCAAATGTGCCTAAACCCGTATAGAAAACAACCATAACACTACAGTGGACGATTCTTTCAATGAAATGAAGGTGTGACAAAATCTCACCAGCCGAATTCCTCAGTCTCACAAAGAAGTATAGTTCATGCACATTGCTTGGCCATCTCTATCAAAACACCCATAGATTTTCATGCACCATGGCTTTCATATGGTGTCCGTTTACCTTGGTGTTCTCCATTTACTGGATCATACGAGGCAATTGAATGATGTGGGCATGGACCGACAACTCTTCAGTGGGTATTCCATAATGCAGGAAATTTTCTTAACTAGATTTGTGAGGACTTATGAGGGATTGGGCACTTTAGCCACTATGAGTTTCCACCAATCAACCATAAAGCTATAACCCTCTATGCCTTCTTATTTCTTCAGTGTCGGGAGTTGATTGTAAACTAAGAAAACACCTGTGTTCAAATATAGATTCTAAAGATCCAGAGTTATGTTATACAGTTATGTTACACATAATTTTACATGAAAACACATGCTGTGATACCTGCCATGAGACAAAGGGAGCTCCATTTTCTTTGCCTTGACAAGAACGGATCAGGGGTATATGCAGCCATGAAAGAAAACATGGATTGATCTAGGCACCAAACCAGTTCTAAACTAACTTTTTATCTATCTACTGATGGATCGATCAATTGATCTGTATGCGTTCCATCACAATCAACCGATCTATCTGTTTAACTACGAGTCCATACTATCACAACACCACTATTTATTCGTAGCAATAATGTCTCTAAAACTTTTCCCTCTTGTGCTCATATTCAAGATATTACGCATTGTTTTCCCTCCCAACGTGCCATAATTACCTTTCCTCATCATTGCCACAAACTCATTGTAATCGATCTGGCCATCCTGCAGAACGAGAGATCTCGTTAGATCGATTGAGAGACATTATTATTCACGAGGTTGTTTGAACTGGCATGGGTCACCGATACTTAACGTTATTTTGATCCACCTCACGAATGATCTCTTCCACTAGCACGTCGCCCATGTTGTATTCTACACATGCTTGCTGAAGCTCATCTACTGTTATGAACCCGCTCTTGTCCTTATCAAAATATGAGAAGGCAGCGAAAAGATGCTCCTCACGCTCAATCTTGTTCAGACTGACGGTAGCTGCAATGAACTCCCCGTAGTCTATGGTGCCGGTGTTGTCCATATCTGCCTGTGAAGATCAACGTATTTCAAGTGTCATTCCTTCCTTCCCACTATGAAATGAATGTCATCAACAAATGGGAATATTCTAATAATGGAAAGAGTCCTAAATCAAGTTTTATTAGCAATTTTCGAATGCAAAAAAGAAAAGAACTCAATTTAAAACACCGATAGCTTGTCTAAGATACGGCTAATTACCTTTGGAAAACTTATTTAAATTACATCTTAAGATTACAATTGATAAATTTGCGGACGAACTACTAGCTAAATATAATGCAACCTTACTGGATAACTAATTATAAAATGAAATTGGCTTGCATTTAACTTTCGGAAGGATCTACTATATTTGAGGCAACTCATGGCCTCAGTTGGTGTTCCCATTCTCATGTTTTAACTTCTATATGATTAGTAGAGCAGTGCAGAACTTACCACTGACATCTGAAAATAGTGGAAAACTTAAAGGGCAAGACGCTTCAAGGGCATGTGGTTAATTTGAGGTTCAGTTTAAGGTAGGGGGAGTCATGGAAATATTTTTGAAAATCCACAGGTTTTTAACTCACAGCTTCTAAAAGAGTTTGAATTTCGTCATCCTTCAGACCGGAACCGAGCCTTTTCAATCCGCTTTTTAGTTCATCAAATGTTATGGCACCGCTCTCGTCCTCATCAAGCATTTTGAACATCTCCTTCAACCCAGCTATCTCCTCTTCGGATAGTTGCTCTGCTATGACCTGCACTTTTAGGGACGCAAATTGATGATCACCCAAGGGACATGATTTATAAAAGTACTGCTTAATAGGCCATAAGGGTGTTGTTTTGCTAGACTGGTATTTAAACAAAAGTCGAAGTCCTGTCAGAATGCTCGGCCCTCCAGATATATGGATGGCCAATGCGTCTTATCACAGACCCATAGTCCAATCTCATGGACAAGTGGCAAACAAAAGATACAGAGGCATACCCTTAAAGCTATTTTCTTCATTTTGTTCATAGCCATGAATTGCTTCATTCTGGAGATTACCGCAGGATCTAATGGCTTATCTGGAGCCACACCATCTTCCTTGATCCATGGATGGGCTTAACAATGCAAAACATCGTATCAATTCAAGTCTCACAAATCATATGCACAGAAAGCAGAATGCAGTTTTCTTACATAAAACTTGGTGAGCTGTGAAACGTTGCTGCGGATCTCTAACAAGCATGTTCTTTATCAAATCCTTGGCACTTGAAGATATGCTTGGCCATGGTTCTGACTCAAAATCCAACTCTGCTTTCAGCACTTGCTCGAAGATCTGGTGCTCTAATTCTAATTTAAAATAACCAGCATTGAAGGTCTCAAATCAGCATTACATATGTACAAGAGTCTTTCTTGCATGGGATCTCATTAACCACTTAGATTTAGAACGAATGAAAAACATGAAAATGTCATATAGACGCAATAAATCTAAGTCCATGTACTATGGGTATACACAAAGACATAAAGCATACAACAGGAAAACCATTTTTTGATCGACTGACGTCTGTATGCTTCATGTACCAAGAATTGAGAAGCATCACTAGTTAATGATTTACCTGCCCAGAAAGGTGGAACCCCACTAAGCAATATGTATAAAATAACTCCAACGCTCCAAACATCAGCTTCTGGTCCATAGTTCTTGGTCAAGACTTCTGGTGCCACATAGTAAGGACTCCCCACAACATCCTGGAAAATCTCTCCTGTTTGGAAAACAACACCATAGACTAGTATAAGGATTATATACAGGTAGAATCTAATGACCTTTGTCACAGATAAACATATGCATATTTGCTTTATTTTATGCACACATGTATGTGAAACAAATCGTTGTTGGCTGACTGTAATTGTTTTAGTGAGCTCAAACAACCCGTGGTCCTTGAATTTTCTCTGTACAAGACGGATGCAACAAAGTTTCTGTTGTTTGCTCTAGCATGTAGCAATCTAGCTTGTGGTCTGTTGATTGTTCGTATAAACTAGCAGATAATTGAAAACAAGTTGTTCCGGCTGATGTTAAACCCTAAACCCTAAGCATAATACAAGAAGTAGTTTCTCTCCTCAAGTGTTCAACTCTGGTAAAGAAGTAAAAAACCGATTGTTTGATGTTACCCATAGTAGGTCATGAAGGGAAAAAAACTCATGTTATCTGATGCATTGGTGTACTACAGATCAACGCAAACCATATCTGCAGTGATTCCATGTCTTTATATCATATACATGAACAAATAAAGAGTGAATATGTGAGCATTGGCTTGAAGAATAAGTATGGAAAAATCAATTCAGCTAATTACCTATTTCATTAGCATCTACAGATGAGAAGAGCGAGATCAGGGGGGAAAAGGGGAAGAGGGAGATCACCCGGTTTGAAGAAGATGGAGAGGCCGAAATCGGTGGTCTTGAGGAGGGAGGACTCGTCTTTACTGAGGAAGAGGAAATTCTCGGGTTTTAGGTCGCGATGGATGACGCCTAAGGAATGGCAAGCTTCAACAGCGCCGACAATGGTGCGGGTGAGCTTGGCAGCCTGCAATTCGGTGTATTGCCCGATCTGCACGATGCGATCGAAGAGCTCCCCGCCTGCGCAGAGCTCCATGACCAGATGGACAGAGCTCATATCCTCATAAGCTCCTTTGATGGCGACGATGTTGGGATGCCCCGAGAGATGGTGCATTATCTCCACCTCCCTGCGCACATCCTCCACATCCTCGCGTGTTATGAGCTTGCGCTTGGAGATGGATTTGCACGCGAATTCCTTGCCCGTGCTCTTCTCAATGCAGAGATGGGTCACCCCGAACTGCCCTTGCCCTAGCCTCCTCCCCAAGTAGTAGAGATCCTTGATGTTCTCCGTCCTCCGATTCAACACATAGGGCGTGAGCAGGCCTCCGCGATGCATTGCGAAGATGTGGCAGCGATGTGGTTCTTGCACAGCAGCAGCAACTCCAAGGAGGATGATGATGATGATGATGGTGTTGGTGATGGTGACGGCGACGGATGATGATGCAAAATCGATGATGGTGTTGGCGATGCGGCTCTGCTACAGCAGCAGCAGCAACTGCAATGATGATGACGACGATGACGACGATGGCGATGGTGACAGATGATGATGATTTTGCAACAGCTTTGCAGCGATTCCGCTGCAGTTTGGCCCCGATTCGTGCGGCGATTCCGGAGCAGCTCCGCCGAAGGTTTCTGCAAACGATCTTGTTGCTTCAAGGATGCTGCAAAGCACGTCTTCAAGCCGTACAACTGCTCTCCTTCATCATCACCACCGTCTTCTTCATCACCATCACCAGATTCATCTTTCTCACCTGCTTCTTCTTCTTCTGATTCTTCTGCTTCTGCTTCTGCTTCTGCGTCTGTTTCTTCTTCCTCCTCCTCCTCCTCCTCCTTTCTCGTCTTTGATTTGTTTATTCGTCTGTTGAATAACGAGAAGCAGCAAGGAGCAACCATGGCTCTCCTCGCCATACCATGCAAAGCAAGGACGCAAGGCAGGCCCGATCACGCGGAGCTTCCCGCTTCTCTGTCGCTTGTCGCTGTCTCTGTGTGTCTGTGTCGTCTGTGTCTCTCGTGCTACTCATGCGCAGAGAAGTTTCTTCTATTTCCGGGAATGCCCTTCTTCTTCTTCTTCTTCTTCTTCTTTCTCTTTCTTCTTCTTTCTTCTTTCCTCTTCTTCTTCACGTTCCCAAGATCTTCTCTTATTTCCTGAAATGCCCTTCACTTAATCCTATTCACAAAATGCCCAACAATGATCTATCGGTCGATGCATACGTGATCGATCGATCGGTCGATGCATACGCGATCGATCGATCCGTCGATGCATACACGATCGATCGATCCGTCGATGCATACGTGATCGATCTGAGTTTGTCACCGACAGATCGATCGATCAATGGCCAGCCGATGCATACGTGATCGATCGGTCAATGGGCAGCTGATGCCTACGCGATCTATCAATCGCTCGATCGGTCGACGCATATGCAATCGATCGATCAATCGATGCATACGTGATGGATGGATCAGTCGGCCGATCCGTCTGTGATCGAATTTGAGTCCGTGATCGATCAATGGTCAGCCAATGCATATGTGACCGATCCATCGATCGGTTAATGCATACGTTTCTTTGTCTGTTTCGATCCTCGAGAAAGCTATAGGGAAAAAAAACCGAAATTCTAAAACTGAGGGCAACAATCACGGAGGAAAAAGTAAAAGTGTGTCACAGATAAGGCAAGGATAGTGAACGACGACTACTATCATCAAAAAGCTCATAGCTTCCATGTATGATATCATATTCTAAAGTTCAAATAGCTGAATCAAAGCTAATGAACCAGGCCATCTTATGGCATGAAAAAATCTAAATTTCATAAACTCGTGGTGACAGACACGAAGGGAAAAGTAAAATTGTTAGTCAGAGATGGCGTATGAACAATCAAGAGCGATCGCCTGCATCAAAAAGCTCATAGCTTCCATGTATGATATCATATTCTAGAGTTTAAATAGTTGAATCAAAGTTAATGAAGTAGGCTATCTTATGGCAGTTTACCGAGGAGATATATATCTCCTTGGTTGGGACAGTTTATCGGCGAATTCACCCCATTTTTAGCCTGTTACACAAATGGTGATGATCAAACATCTCCAATGCCCATTATTTGGGCACCCGTAATCTCGAATTTTCTCATGGAAATGTCGACAAGTTCCATTGGAATAGGGACTAGAAATCATGTTCACAAACCTCTCCCTCAGCCCCTTTATAACTTATAGTAGCTGTTTGCATAGGTCATTCCGATCAGCTCTTCCAAAACTGATAGATTCCCCAATTTCTTCAAGATCACATCATCTCTCTTGGCGGCACATCCGAAAACAAATTGCTGGCGACGGAATTCACAAGGGATTCTCAGAATACGACGACGAAGAAGCGGCGAGGGTCTTACGCATCAAGTGCCGACGCCGTTGAAATGCGAGGAGAGACAGGATATTGTCAGTCTCGACAATTTGATAACCACATTTCTGGTACAAGGTAAGCGGTGCCGAATCAATCATCCGGCAATGGAGGTACATTTCACTACAGCCCATCTCGATCGCGAGCTCTTCAGCAGCCCGTAGAAGCTCCCTGCCGATGCCTCTCCTGAAAGCTCCAACCATTTCCACACACATATGTGAGCTTGTAGAAACTCTCATCGGACAATCCCATGGAACCTTAAATGACGAATGCATTCACGTAATCGCACCTTAAATGGTTCATTTGGGCAATCCCTGTGTGGACTGAGTGAGGGCCATAACCAATGATATTATAACTGAGAAGGGTATTGACATTTGCTAGGTCTATTGCCAGTTATCCCAGGTTTTATCTCCTTTGAGACAGTTAGCACTCGATATTAAATGGATGGTTTAGCACTCGATATTACGTGTATGGTTAGGGACCTTACGGAACCACTTGTTGGGCCTATCACCATATATTTTGGTTTGTTTATCCCCATTGTGCAAATTACCCCTAGGCCGATGCACAACCACTATATATTTTGGTCTCTAAATCACACTTACTGACTATTATAGTAGTGCCATTCATGTCTTTCTTTTGGTTTAAAACAAAAGATTTAGACAATTATGAGGACTTACGTCCTGCTATCTCATTACGCGATCCACCAATGGTTCATCTATTTGTAAAAAAAAGTTTTCTTTTTCAGCTTGTTAATCCAGTTTTAATACCTCTCAAGAGCTAATGAGCCTAATAAAACCAGGAAAGCTACTCTCTTATGTATATATATTACCTGGAAACATCTAACAGGTTGCCCATGAATTTGGACTGCTCCTATCACAAATGACTGTGCTATGCCATCAATGAAAACTGTATTATTTGCACATAGCACGATCATTTGTGAAAGGAACAGTCCAAATTCATGGAAACCTCTAAAACAGGTTACCCATGAATTTGGACTGCTCCTATCACAAATGATTGTGCTATGGCATCACTGAAACTGTATTCTTTGCACAACATAGCACACACACACACACACACACACTCAACCATACTCCAAGGAAATGGTGGATAGACCCAAAGATGAAGCACTGAATCTGACAGAGAAGTAAAAGAACTGAATAGGAAACAAACCTTCGGAATTTCTTGTTCACGGCCATGTTGCTGAGGAAAGGAGCGTCGATGGGCGGGAGAGGGGTTTGCATATCCTTGGGCTTCCCTAATGCATTGAAAGAGATCTCCACAGCTCCAACCAAGAACCAGGTCTGAGATTCAGCATCGCCATCACCAGAACCATCACCATCAGAAACCCCAATGCTAGCACCATTTCCATCACCAATGCCAACACCAGCAACAACATTAACACCGTTATCATAGCCTGCGACATCACCATCGCCATCATCATCATCATCATCACCATCACTATCACCGACGCTAGTACCAGCATCAGAACCAACACTATTTGCAACACTATCATGAAACTTACCATCGTTCTCCGTAGCTTTTGCCGATCCTTGCGATTCGAAGGGGGAGAAAAGGGCGACAAGAGTCACGGCGTGTGGGAGGCAAGCTTGTCGTTCTCTCAGATACGAGGAAAGAATCCAGGCAAGGGCAGGCCGGTAGGTGAGGGGACCCCACATGAGCTCTGCATACGAATCCGTCAAGAGGTCCTCGACCCCGCCCATCTGTTCTGGTTGCAATGCTCGCACCAGGATGCATCCTCCTCCACCGCCTCTGCCTTGCCCTTTCGGTATCTCCCGTTTCACCTCCCATTTTCTGATAGAGTTTAGCTTCTCGCTTTCGATCGCATCTAGCGATCGAGCAGGGGTCCCGGCTGTCGGAGGATCAAGGCTCAACCGAGATCTCTCCAACGGAAACCTCCGGATCTCGCCACTGCGAGCTTGTCCTGCAAACACATCAAAGCCACTCTGAATTGATTTGTATGCATATATAGAGAGAGATTTCGCCCACCTAATGAACAAATCGAAGTGTGCAGTTCAGATTTCTACCTTTGTAACTGTAAGGTATGGTCCCAAACCACTTTAAACCCTAATTTAGACAATCTGTGACCCTAAAACATGCTCCCAGTCCAGTCATAAGCCTAAAGTATGGTCTCAGACAAGCAATCTGCAGAGATTTTGCCCATATAACGGATGTCCAGATTTCCATTTATAAGCCTAAAGTTTGGCCTCAGACAATTTACAACCCTAAAGATATGGCCTTACACCACTTATCTACAGAGATTTTGCCCATGTAATGGCCAGATTTTTGTCTGTTTCAGATGGAATGGCAAATAGTTGTAACATTAAGCTGTGATCTCAGTTCATTTCTAACCCTGAAGTATGGTCGCAGACCATCTGCAACCCTAAATCATGGTTTAAGGCTGTCAGTAACCCTAAAGCAACGGCCTCAGACTGTAAGTAGCCCTAAAGTATGGTCTCAACAGCATGATCTATCTGGAGGGATTCGCGCATCTAATGCATCCTACCTTATCCATTCTTTTGCCCAGTTCGGATTTCTGCATTCTCCACTTGGGTTTTCCTTCCAGATTCCATCGTGTTGTTTTCTTCCAGATTCCTCCATCGCTGCTGATTTCTCTGGGTATGAAGAAGAATCGCCATAGTTTTCTTTCATGTTTTGTTTTGCAAAGCTTGGTTTGGTAAGACCAGTACCTGGATCAGTAAGGCCACCGATATCTTGTTCTCGTTCTTCTTCTCTTCCTTGTTCCTGTGTTGCGTCTTCCTGCTCTTCTTCTTCGCCATAGCCTGCAGACGTGTTCTCTGCAGAGATGGAGGGGCATTTGTGACACGGGAGAGCAGTTACAGTGAGATGTGTATTACAAAGCAACGCTGGTGCCTGCGGGCAGAGCTTTGAAATGGAGGAGGACCCATGGCAGCTGCGAGGTAGCTTCACGGAGAAGGAAACAGTGGAGCAGCCTGAGGTATGATGGGGACGAGGATGAGGGCAAGTTACAGTAAGAGACATGAAGAAGAAGAAGAAGAAGAAGAAGAAGAACAAGAAGAAAGCAGCAGCAGCAGCAGCAGCAGCAGCAGCAGCAGCAGCAGAAGAAGAAGAAGAAGAAGAAGAAGAAGAAGAAGAAGAAGGAGATGATGCTAATGGTCAAGCCATGAGTGCCCAAAGCTCCAGATGAATGCAAAGACTTGCTTGGTTCAATCGGTGGCTAAGATCCACAGGGTGCAGGATTTTTCTCCTTCTGTGAAGATGGAGATGGAGATGAAGATGAAGATGAAGATGAAGATGGAGATGGAGATGGAGATGGAGATGAATCTAATAATGGTGATGTTTGCATCACCAGCATCTCTATCTACTCGCACAGAAATGAATTGTGATTCACTTCACTCGGCTCCATCTAGCTAAGCAAGGGAGAGCCCATCAAATCAATCACTGAAGATGATGATGGATGATGAGTGATGATGGTGACAGAATGATCAATCATCACAAGCGCCTAAAGAAGCAAATTGATGTGAATATATACCTGATTCAATCATGGGATCATGAGCGCCTGAAGAACCAAATTGAATGTGAGTATATACCTGATTCAATCATGGGATCATGAGTGCCTGAAGAAGCAAATTGAATGTGAATATATACCTGATTCAATCATGGGATCATGAGTGCCTGAAGAAGCAAATTGAATGTGAATCTACCTGATTCAATCATGGGATCATGACCGCCTAAAGAAGCAAAATTGATGCGAATCTACCTGATTCTGTCATGGCAATCCGTTTGAAGCTTTTGAGCAAAGCCCATCAATCATCTTGCCCCATGAGTGAGAGCGTTCAGGAGCCCAAAACACCCAACACAAAAAGTGAGGAATGAATGCCTACTACATCACATAGGGCTCAATACTTGGACCTTTAGCATCACTCCACAGTATCCATGCAGCACTCAATCCAAACAGAGAGCTTTGTTTCCGATTCTGAGCCTCAAACCATCCCCGGAGAGAACTTTTCCAAGGCTCACGATCGATGCAGTGGGGTTTCATTCATGGTGCAATATAGAGCTCCGAGAGAGACTCGAGAGGCAGATGAGATTGTTGTTGAAGCCAAGCAAATTTGCGGGCCTTGAAGACTCGCCTGATTCCGGCTATGGGGAGCCCTGCAAATCTCTTTCCATGAGTTTCTTCTCATCTCATCTCTGCTCAGGTTTCCATCCAATCGACAAGAAAACATTTTTGCGTCGTTTTCCTTCTCCGGGCTCCTCATGACCACAACAGATTGTATGAACCAGCAGTCATGGAGAAACCCAATGAATGAATAGCAGAAGCTTTCAGCTTACAGATTGCTTTCTTAGTTTGGATATAGCCCCATCCATTGCCTTACAATGCATCAGTTTACCTGATTTGATTCGCTAGACCACATTTGTCACTACCACAGACACGCATACGAATAGCCACCGGCATGTTGTTGACCCAAGAGCTCTCGCTTGCATCGGTAGCTTCAGTTCCTCCATGCTTTCTTAACCATCCAGAGGAAAATCTTTGTCCTGGAAAGGCCATGTTCTTCTACACTGCGCGAATGCTAAAGGGAGCAAGGCTCGGGTGCCATGTTGATGACACAGACATGGATACTTCATCCATGTGTATATGCAGTACATAGCACACAATTCATATCCAATCTCAGGATGCAAAGAATGCAGGCCCTGGAGCAGCATGCTTCCGATTCGAATGGGTCGATCACAAGCAGAGAAGTTCTGATTCCAGCCCTGAAACCATTGTATGAATGAACCCAGAGAAAACAAAAGAGAGAGAAAACTTCCTCTCTCCAAGTATATACTGCGTTGCTCTACGATTCCACCATCGATCCTTCTCGGCAAGATTCCGTCATCCCGAATGCGTGCTTCCCTAGCTCCAGATTTCCGCAGCTTTTGCGTTGCTCTACGATTCCACCATCGATCCTTCTCGGCAAGATTCCGTCATCCCGAATGCGTGCTTCCCTAGCTCCA
>JBBBWG010029865.1:79874-106138 GCA_037176905.1 Azolla pinnata
GATTTCCGCAGCTTTTGCAGGCGCACAGCAGGGTGTGCCACAGAGCAAGATCGGCATGGCGGCTCCTCTTCTCGACGAGCGCTGCAGCCATGGCTAGGTCGCCGGATCGCCCAAGAAGATCGACAACACATGTATGGTGCTCTACGACAGGAGCGATTCCGTATTCTTTGCGCATGGCTTCGAAATAAGTCTGGCTCTCGGAGACGAGGCCCCTCTGACTGCATGCATGGAGCACAACCACAAATGTGATCAAGTTCGGCTTCACCCCTTCCCCTAGCATCTTGTCGAAGGCGCGGAAAACGTTCTCGTATTCGCCGACTTGCACGTACCCGCTCATCAACGACGTCCACGAGACCACGTTCTTTGCCGGAAGCTTATCGAACACTTGCTGCGCTTTCGCGAGCGATCCGCACTTGGCATACATGTCGATCAAGGTGCTGACGACGAGATTCGCGCCCAGCAATCCGCGCCTTTCGATCTCGCCGTGGATTTCTTCGCCTTTGCGTTCCGCTCCGACGACGCCGCAGGCTTTCAAGCTGCAGATGAACGTGACGATGTTGGGGGAGATCCCACGCGATTGCATGTCCTCGAAGCACTTGAGCCCTTCCTCGCCGAGCCCATGCTCGGTGTACCCATCGATAAGCGCAGTCCATGTGACCACATCTTGAACTCGTAGCTCGTCGAAGACTTCTTGCGCTTTCGTAAGCATGCCACATTTGGCATACATGCTAACCAGCGCATTCCCGACATACGGGTCTCTCTCTAGGCCTCCCCATTCTCGAATGTCTCCATGCACTTCCTGACCCTTGTTCGAATCTCGAATCTGCGCGCATGCTTTCAATATGCATGCGAATGTGACGCCGTCGGGATGAATACCTTCTAGCCGCATGTGCTCGAAACACATGAGGACTTCCTCGTTCCTGCCGTCATCGGAGTAACCCGAGATGAGGGCGTTCCAGGAGACGGCGTTTCGAACGAGAAGCTTATTGAAGACATTTTCCGCGCTGGCGAGCGAGCAGCATTTCACATACATGTCCACCAGGGCACTGCCGATGAAGAGGTTTCTCCCCAGAAGGCCCTGCCTTTCGATTTCGGCATGCAATTCCAGACCCTTGTCCATATCTTGTATGGTTCCACACGCTTTCAACGCGCAAACGAATGTAACGGAATTAGGGAATATTCCCAGCGATTGCATGGTCTCGAACCTGTCTAAGGCTTCTTTGCCGCAGCCATGTTCGGCATAACCTGAAATGAGGGCTGTCCAAGAGACCACATTCCTTACTCGTAACTCATCAAACACTTTCTGCGCTTTCGAAAGCATCCCACACTTTGCATACATATCAACCAAAGTGCTCCCAGCAAAAAGATCTTTTTCAACTCCAAGCTCCCGGGCCTTCTCATGCATTAGGGCCCCTCTTTCCAGGTCTTTGAGGCTTGCACATGCCTTCACTAACGCCACTAAAGTATCGATATCTAGATGAGCCGAGGAGTCTTCTCGCATTCTCTTATACAAAGCGAATGCTTTCTGGGGCTTCCCATATTTCAAATAGCCCCTAATGAGAGAATTCCATGACCTCGCATTCCGATCTATCACTTTGTCGAAAGATTCTTGGGCACGATCAGTGCATCCGAGATCGACCAAAACTGACACGAGCCGGTTTCCAAGTACGGCATGGCCATCCATTTGATGCTTCTGTAAGTATGACTGCAAGCGTAGAGCATATGATCGATCCTTTGCATGCCTGCATCTCTGAAGGAGGACTCGGATATCCTCGATCGAAGGTGGAGAAGGATGCTTTTCTTCTAGAGAGATTATAGCTTCTTCTAAGCCAACAACCGGCCATCCACATTCCTTGCTGTTCTTCAGCATGTCTAAATCTTTCTGTACAGAAGATCGTACCTCTTGATGTAGAACACCTTCAAAAGAGCTCCACTGCTAACACAAACGACTGAATTTTGAGTTCTGGTTAGATGAGAAATGGTTTGAAAGATGGGATGCAAAACTTCTACTTCCTAAGGCATCAACAAATTGCTATGCGAATAAAGCTTTTTTAGAACACCAAGGTATGACGACTTGGGAAAAATGTGGCTTCTCCAGAACTACATGGGTTTCACCTACCTACGGAAAACCAGATTCTTCTCCAAGCAAGCAAACAGAATACATGCTCGAGCCCATCCAAGTATCTGCCTGCTATTTGAGTCATTGCTTCCATAGGGCTTAGTTCACATCCACTAATGATGTGAACAAGCAGCAGCATGGGGATTACAACCCTAATCATGATACAAGATGCAGTTCATACATCCAGTAACACCATTTTGAGGAGTCAAAACATAGAACAAGCAGGGAATGTGGTCAACAGCTCTAAACCCTAAACTGGAAAGCAAAGTGCAGCTCATACCTCCATGAACACCATGCGAAGGAGTTGTACATAGAACAAGCGGCAGAATGTGGATGGCAACTCTAAACCCTAAATAGGGATACAAGGTGCAATGCCAATACAACTAACCGAATCACATTGCGTCTCATCAGTACAATGTCCCATCAATCCTGCAAATAGCCTTGGTTACGATGCCCGCCCAACTCATTGATGTCAGCCATGTACTTCCGCTATATCTAGAACCATTTCTTCCATCATATGCACTAAGATCATTATCCTAGATATTTAGCAACTCTAAACTCTAGCTTGATTCCAGTATAGATGGCCTGAATTCAACCGTATTCGACATTATTCTTCTATGTATCATTTGCTGATATACATTTATTTGACCTCTAGAATCGGTTCGATCCATCTTTCTTTACTCTATCCCACTCCTTCTCTATCTCTCTCAGCAGGAAGCTACCAGGTCATCAACACAAAAGTAGCTACTTTCCAAACACATCTTCATCACCAGCATATATATCATTTCTGGTAGACCACAAAGAAACATAAGCGCCATCGGAAACATCACCAGGGCAATGGATACACAAAAAAGAAGGCCCCTCACCTTGCTCTCGGGAGCGATCGACCGCGCCTTGGGGCAGCTCCTGCTCCAAAGGACCAGCTCTGATGGGGAAGCCCGCATCTTTCTGTTCTCAAAGTCTTTCTACGGTTTGGGAGGTGCAGGGTTTTCCATAGCCCTTCAACCGAACGCCATAGGCAACAAGCCCTTGTTTCACCAGCAGGGAATTTCCAAGAAGAACGGATCCGAGAACCCACACCGAATCTGGAGGTGCCCTGCACATTCTCGACATCCACCGATTGCTGAAGGACCGATTCCAAGGCCTAGAAACTAGTGGGCACTTTGGGGGGTCTAGTCCCCCAAGCCTTGAGCTCGATCAAGCAAATGGGGAGTTGCAATGGAAGCTTGACGATGCTCAAGACAACAAATGCCAAATTTGTCTATGCAATCAGGGAATCGCGAGATGCTCGAAACAAATCGCAAACTTTGTCTCTATGGAATCGCGAGATGCTCGAACAAATCGCAAACTTTGTCTCTATGGAATCGCGAGATGCTCGAACAAATCGCCAAACTTGTCTCTATGGAATTGCGAGATGCTCGAACAAATCGCAAACTTTGTCTCTATGGTATCGGGAGATGCTCGAACAAATGGCAAAACTTGTCTCTATGGAATCGGGAGATGCTCGAACAAATGGCAAAACTTGTCTCTATGGAATCGCGAGATGCTCGCACAAATGGCAAAACTTGTCTCAATGGAATCGCGAGATGCTCGAACAAATGGCAAAACTTGTCTCAATGGAATCGCGAGATGCTTGAACAAATGGCAAACTTGACTATGGAATCGCGAGATGCTCGAACGAATCGCAAACTTGTCTATGGAATCGCGAGATGCTCGAATGAATGGCAAACTTTGTCTCTATGGAATCGCGAGATGCGAGCTGCCCAAGTCTTGTGCTTGTGCAGGTCTTTCTGTCGAGAACTTTAGGTATGTAACAAGACCTTCTCGAGCCCTTCTGGATCCTGTATTGTGGCATCGAGTACCCGAACTGTTCTTTCCCAGCATCCAAAACACAGTATATGTACACATGCATTGCCTTGATCGGCCCGAACCGATCCATGCAACATTCGAGCATGCCTGGCTTTCTGGCCTTCCGCGAGCCTTTCGCTTAGTTCGTTACACTAAAGTGTCGAGCAGGGCCAGATTGCGCCATCCAAGACCTATACAAGCTTGGTTTAGAAAAAGCAACTCATCTGTTGCTAGCTGAGCTCCTCGAACAAGAAGCCCATTTTGTAATCGCAAGGCTTATACCACACCTTTCCAAAAAGAATCGAATCAGCTAGTGTATTGAAGACCTTTGTGGTTTGCAATTAGAGCTCTTAGCGCTTCTAGTTCAATTGTGTTTTGCAACTGGCAACTCAATTGTGACACGATCGATTTTCGGGTGAGCCTCGTTCATAGTTTGAAAGGTTTGGTACGCAACCTAAACGATTCGTGAGAGTTAATCTGGATGAAGAGATGCAAAAATGAAGGATCTCTTTCCCCACCTCGAGACACAATGCGAGTGGATTCTGATCCATCGCAAGATTCTAATGCCGCTCCGCGGTTGGATCAATTGCACCATACACTTCAAGATCATATCTTTTCATTTGCCTCGATTTGGCTTTCCTCCATCACGGGGGAAAACCCATCGAGATGTATTATAGATATCAAACCATTGAGATGTATTATACTCATACAGTGTTCCGAATCAATGAACATCACCGCGTTGTGAAACATATTTGATGTCAAATGGTTTGACCTTGATGGCATCAGAATAGATACTAATGATCCTCCATCCATCACCCTTCAGGCAAATAGTTGGAGACATGCATCTACATCGAGCTCGAATGCCAGGATGCATCTAAATCCGATACAACGCCAAACGGGATGCTCGAATTTATCGAACACTTTCCTCTCGCGTCACATCCTCGGCACTCGCATCGATCCACCGTTGGCTCAAGCGCAGGGCTTCGATCCTCGTAGCATCGGTCCACATCCGGGCGTCGGAGTAGATATTCACCATCAGAATGTATGCCCCGGCGACCGAATCGCCGGAGTTGAGCGCGGAGTCGAAGGAGCGCTTCCCTAGCTCGACATCGCCCCACTTCCGGCAAGCGCTCAGCATCGTGCTCCAGATGACAAAATCAGGCTCAAGGGGCATCCTCTCCGCCATCAGGGCGGCATCTTCTAGTCGCCCGGCTCGGCCAAGCAGATCGACGACACAGTTCTGATGCTTGAGCGAGGGACTGATCCGATACGCCCGAACCATCGCGGCGAAGACACCGGTCCCTGCGTCGACGAGCCCCGCGTGGCTGCACGCCGTCAAGACATTGAGGAAGGAAACGGCATCGGGCGCGACGTTGGTTTCCGCCCGCATTCGCTGAAACAGCTCGAACACGCGATCGCAATCGCCCTGGCGGGCGTAGCCCGTGCTCAACGCGTTCCACGAAGCGAGGTCCCATGCAGCGAGAGCATCGACGGCCAGCTGCGCATCGGCCATGCTCCCGCACCTTCCATACATGTCGACGAGGGCGTTGGCGAGGGCGGCTTCCGACGCGGCAATCCTGCCGATCACCGCGTGGAGCTTCCTCCCGGCTTCCAGCGCGGCTCCCTCGCCGCATGCTCTCAACGCGCCCACGAAGACCCTGCTATCGGGCAGCACACCCTGCTCTTGCAGCTGCCCGTAGAGCCTCAGCGCCTTCTCGCAGTCGGCTTCCGCGCACGACGAGATCATCGAGCCCCACACGACGACATCTGGATCTATGCCCCCTCGCTGCATTTCTTCGAAGCGCATTTGGGCTTCGCCGCGGCGCCCGAGATCGGCGCAGCCCGCGATCAGCGCCGTCCACGAGACTACGTCCCGGGACGCCGATCGATCCACCAAGCCACGCGCCTCCTCCAGCGAGCCGCATTTGCAGTACGCGTCCACCAGCGCGCTGCAGACGTACGCATCTCTTTCGTAGCCCTTTTTCGCGATCTCCGAATGGAAGCTCTGGCCCCTGTCGACGAGCCCGAGCTTGCCGCAAGCTCGTAAGCCCGAAACGTACGTGAAAGCATTCGGCGAGACACCGTCTGCGCACATCCTCGGGAAACAATTCAACGCTTCCCTGCTAGATCCGTACTCGGCATAGCCGCTGATTAACGCCGTCCACGTAACGACATCCCGAGTATCCATGGTATTGAATACTTCTTGGGCTTCTGCGATTCGGCCACACCTGGAGTACAGCACCACCAAACAGCTTATGACATGGCAATTCGATTCGAATCCATCCTTTACGACTTCTGCGTGATACTTTTGTCCCCTTTCTTGGGCTCCTGGCTCACAGCAAGATTTCAAGACAAATATGTAAGTCAGCGCATCGGGAAATACCCCTTCTAGTTGCATGCTTTTGAAACAGTTCTCCACTTCTTCGTTAAGCTTCCGCTCGGCATATCCAGCAATGACTACATTCCAGGTTACGACATCATGCATCGATAATCCCATGAACGTTTTCCATGATTCGGACAATAGACCGCATTTTGCATACATGTCGACCAGAGTGTTACCAACTGCAGTGTTTGTCTCTAGCCCTTGCTTCATGATTTCGATATGTAATGCTTGACCCCCCTTCGCCGCACCTTCCAGAGAGCCAAGAGCCTTCAATGTACAAACGAAAGTGATGTGATTGGGAGCCACTCCTGCTGATTTCATCTCTTCAAAACAGTTCAATGCATCCTCACCAAATGCAAGCTCACCATATGCTGTAAGGATAGTGTTCCATGCTACTAAATCCCGAGACTCTAACTTGTCAAAACTCTGGTGCGCTTCTATGAGAGAATTGCACTTGACATATGTATCTATCAAAGTGTTTCCGACAATGCCGTCATTTTCAAATCCCTTCTTAACAAGCTCACAATGAATCTCCCTGGTCTTATTAATACATTGCAAACTTCCACAAGCTTTTAAACTACAGGAAAGTGTAACGGCATTTGGAGACACTTCTCCCCTCATGCTCTCAAGACACCCCAGAACTTCTTCGCCGTGTCCACAATCTGAGTAGCCTGCGATGAGAGCATTCCAAGAAATTATGTCCCGAAAAGCTAGCCTATCAAACGTATCCTCTGCCTCTGCAACGTGGGCAAATTTAGCATAAAGGTCCACTAATGTGTTTCCAACAAACGCATTTGTTCCATATCCTTTCTTTATAACTTCACTTTGTATCCGCTGTCCATCAATTAACGCTCCCAAACTAGTGCATGCTTTCAAAATGCATACATATGTACCAGCATCAGGAGCTACACCATCTGTTTGCATTCTCCCAAAGCAGAAATGTGCTTGTTCCCGGAAGAAAATGCTCTACATATCCATCCTGCAATCAATGCAGTCCATACCACTACATCTCTAGACAAGAGTGTATCAAAGACATCTTGTGCTTCCTCCAAAAATCCACATTTTGCATACAGATCTACCAAAATGCTACCGATAAACCTGTCTGTTTCATATCCTTCCATAGCGATTTCACAATGTATCTCCCGCCCTTCATATATCATATTCGACCTCACACATGCAGTTAAGAGGGCAACAAATGTGAAACTGTTCGGATGAACGAATTCTTGCTTCATTCTATCATAGAGATCAAATGCATGCCGAGTCTCTCCCTGATCAATGTAAGCCTGGATGAGCGAAGTCCAAGAGTATTCATTCCGATACTGTAGCTTTTCGAAAACATGCACTGCACATGCAATTCTACCACAATCGACAAATGCTGGAACAAAGTAATTTCCAAGGCACCTATTTCTATTGGACTCAACTGCATCGGATATCAGAGCAAACATACGGTTCAGACCTAGAAAATCCTTTTCTTTCTTGCATTTAAGCAAGATAGATATGAAGTCATCATTTGATGGGAACTCTGTGGTCTGCTCCATGTGTAAAATTGCTTCTGTGGTGCTAACAGTTTTCCAATCACATGAATTTTTCTGGTTTTTCTTCGAACCAATTCCTCTACGATCATCATGCAATAGGAGTTTTTCTGAATGACCAGATCCTTCGGTCCCTGAAACTGAATCATGTGTGTTTGGCAATAGAAAATCACGTGTAATATCTCCATTTTTCTTAGAATCGTTGTCAATATTCTTATCCAGCAACATGTGATCTCCTGAAAGATAGGACATTTCCCTCTTTGACTCTGCGTTTACTTCACTTATGATTCTCGTATTACAAGATATAATCACTGTTTTCATCCAATGCCTGCGATTACTCTCTGAATCTCCATCTTTTGCTCTGCCTGTCCTTAAACCACATGAGCTCTTTCTGTTTTTACAATCATCAAGAAACTTGTCATTTCCTTGAAACTCAAATTGTGTAATATCAGAAACTTCTTTGCCGATGCTTAACCTTCCCAAGCCACACGAAATCTTCTTGCTTTTTCTCCGATCGATGCCTGTAAGGTCATCGAGAAGCATTGAATTGCCTGAAAGATAGGATCTTTTACTCTCGAGAACCTCAATCTTGTCAGCGTCAATCACCATAGCCTCAGACGTGCGGTTATAGTAGGCATAAAACCACAGGAAGATCTTTGAGCCAAAAGGAGAACGAAAGCCTGTAGAAACTATACAGTTTGCAGGGTTGAAGAACATCATCCAGGATGTGTGCAAAACAAGAAAAATGACAACTAAAAGAATATTATTCCCTCAGACTTCATGGTCATTCCTGAGATTGAGAACACCGTTCTGTGAACTGAAGAATGTGCTGACTCACTCAGGTTCCATGGACACGCCAACGAGAGAAAAATTCCCTCTTTGCAAAAACCTAGAGATATCTGATTCCCTCAGATTCCATACCCATGATTGCCGACACAAGCATACAGCTAGAAGAAGTAGAGACATCTGAGACTCCGTAGCCATTCTAGCCAGCCGAAAAGCTTTCTTGCAAGGTAAACCCGTGACATCTGATTTCCTCACAGATTCCATAACCATTCCAGCAAGCAAGGACTCCTCCATCTCGCTCTCTTTCTCTTTCCCAATCTTTCTGGGAACTAGGGATGCATTTGTCTCAAATTCCATAGCCATTCTGATGAGCAAAGAGCACAAGGGTTCCATTTTCAAAGGATAGGATACTCGCAGGCCTTCGAATTACATCAGTATCTAGGCATCTGAAACATGGCCAAAGAGAAAGATCTATACGTGATTTAGTTATTTGCGTAGATCCCATAGCCAGCGATTTCACCTGCAAGCAAGCTGAAGCCCATATCTCATTCTGAGGTCTTCAATCTCCATAGCCATTCCATTCCATCTGCAAGCAAGCTGAAGCCCATACCCGTATCTCTCTCTCTCTCTCTCTGCAATCAAGATGAAGCCCGCATCTCATTCGGGGTCTATTGATTTCCAGTCCACCTGCAAGCAAGCTGAAGCCCATACCTCGTTCTGAGGTCTATCGATCTCCATAGCCATTCCACCTGAAAGCAAGCTGAAACCCATATCTCAATCGAGGTCTATTGATTTCCAGTCCAGCTGCAAGCAAGCTGAAGCCCGTGCCTCGTTGAACGTTCTGAGGTCTATCGATCTCCGTAGCCATTCCACCTGAAATCAAGCTGAAGCCCACATCTCATTGAGGGTCTATCGATCGCCACAGCCATTGCACCTGCAAGCAAGACGATCATTCTGAGGTCTATCGATCTCCATAGCCATTCCACCTGCAACCCCGTATGCATATATCTCCTTGGAGATCGATCTAGACATTCCATAGCCAGTTCCAGCATCGCTTAGACCACTCTATGATTGCAAAAATCGGCAAAAAAGATAGCCGATGCCAAATTGAAAGCCAACACAACCAAATCCAAATCGAAACCGAATAAGGCTGATCTTTTCAGGAATCGAAAACCCGATGAAAAGATGTGAGTAGATCTCCATTTGGCTATCATGCCAACCAAGTGTATGCATCGAAAGATATGCTTCATTGCATTCCAATGTGATCGATCCGAGGTCGCCTCTAGAAAACAACGATCATCCGATAGCTAGCCGGTGCATATGGGCCCGAGTTCGTTTGATCCTCCTCCCGATCGAATCGTTTTGAAAAGTATTCCTCGAATGTAAACAAACCTAAGACATGCACAATGATCGAATCGTTCCAAAAAGTATTCCTCAAATGTAAATAAACCTAAGACATGTACAATTATCGTGACTTTCATTACCATGTGATCTTTTTTCATCTTTGAAAATGCTTCATGGTGAATGTCAATTGTAATTGTCATTTGAGTGTGCTAGCAAGAGTAACGCATCATCCACATCAGGTTATGCTCCTGATCGGGTTATGCTAATCCTTTCAACTTCCCCATATAAATTTCTATCACCATGGAGAAGAGTAGATTTGACCCCTCTCTTGGGAAGTTCAGGCTCCTTATTAGTAACCCACTTTAGATCGGGCTGCCATTTCTAACACGACCGAAATAATCTCATCCAAGTTAGAAGCAATTTACCCATAAATCAAAAGATCTCTTCCAATTCCGCAAAAATAGATTAAATCTCAACTTCCAGCATAACGGTCAGATTTGGACAGTAAATCTTTGCTATGGTCGAGAACACAAGAGCAGATATAGAGTCCTTGTTAGCAAACTAAAGCATAGATTTTGATGCCAGTTGAAGAAGCTGCTTTCCATGGCCAGAAACAAGCCCAAATAGATTCCTTGTGAGCTGAATATGACAAAGATTGTCAAACTAGATTAATGAAGCCCCAAACAGATTCCTTGTTTGAGGCCATAAAGTAGCTTCTTCGATCTTCACACTTGGATTAAACACATCGACATCCATTACCATTTACAGTCAGAAGCCATACAGTGATGAGAGAGAGCATAGACCTCCAGCATACCATCGGCATATATCGACAAGCTTTGGCAAATATTTGGTGGCAACAAACCACTTGGATTTCAACCACTCAGACTTTGCCAAGCTTCAAGGGGTGGTGAGTATATATCCAAAAAGGTTAAAGCTGTCCATGATGAGCTTCACATCTGAAGAAGACATAGGGTGGAACCCCAATCTCTTGTGAAACAACAAAAGCATAAACAGCAACAAAACACTGTACAGAATGAGAGAGAGAGAGAGAGAGAGAGCACCGAAATGCACGCATCACTGCTTCATTGATGACCCTTGCATTCTTGAATTTACAAAGAATTTCTTTCTCCTTTCCTGAGACCTGAAAGTACAGCTTTAAACAAAACGCTCGTTATAAATATACAAATATGTCGGAGTTTGCAGGCTCACGATTTCCCCCTGCCATATGACAGGTAGGGATCTCGAGCTGCCGTTAGTACATCCGGCCTGTCGACTTGATTATATGTCAAACATTTCCTCATGAATTCCTGGAACATTGAAGAGAAAATCGCCTCTCAATAGCAACACCCTTATTCTCATTGTCATACATATTAGACATACTAAAGATCCCATACATACCTTGGCTTCATTCGAAATCGAGGGCTTTGATGGAAACTCCACTTTGTGAGCTTTTATGATTGTATCTTCTCTTAAGATTCGTTCTTGGGTCTGCCCATGCCCAAAAGGTCTTTTTCCAAATAACATCTGATAGAAGAGAACTCCTGCTGACCAGACATCCACCTATAATGCAATCAAGAACCTAGAGTCGGTGATGAGCTAAAGCAAATACGAATGAAGGATTGCATGATTTGAACTATAAAGAGGTCGCTAACAATATTAGGGGAAATGACTCGCATACAAAAACAGAAGTAGCAGATTAAAGCTTTACAATATCCACTAATGTCATTTGCAAGATAATGAGCAATAGGAAGGAGCAATACATTGGCAAAACAAAGTGTTTCATTTTACTAAAGTATGGCAAGTCCTTCCTTAAAATCAGAGGCACACTCTCTTTGCTTACTCTAATGGAGCTCCTTTATCTTGGAAGTATGGAAGTACAAACACATGTTCAGAGATGGCATCATAGAAACCCTAGATTATCCAATATCTACATAGAAAGTCTCTCCAATATCATGCATCATTTCCATTACTTCTCAGTAATCTCTAAAATATATCTGAATAAAAAGATTCTTCATCCACATCTCAAACTATGATGATTATCTCTCATTAGATCACCCCATTCTAGTTTATCGCAATCTGAAATTTTGGTTGTATAAGCTCTAGGTTTTTGGTTTCTATTATTTCATTTAGATGGCTGATTGAAATGCCACTGACAGAATTAAAAGTGAGAAAATAGAGCTACACCAATCTAAGAAACACTAAAACGGGCACTAATTTCCAACTTACGGCAATAAAAACTTGATAAAGCTTAGCAAAATCCTACGTGGGATTCCCATATTTATATATATGTATCACCTAATTCTAATGAAAGTTCTTTGTCTTTTTCCTCTAATGAAACCGAATGAGATAGAGGTAGAGAGGGAAAATAGACCTTTGATGATATCAACGGAGTCTTGTTTAACTCAAAGCACTCAGGAGGCAGATACCTGCATCAAAGTTTCAAAATTCTGAGAGTGCACAACCAGAAGATATAATTTCCAAGAGTTTTCCTAGTTAAATCATGAATCTCAATATTCTCTCGAAATGTAACCAAAACTGCAGTCAAAACCTTAAAAACTACAATGGCACAGGCAGAAAAACCTAAAAATAACATAGATCCATGCAGAAGTTACACAAATATCTATGAATACTTATTCATAGACTTGTGTATTCAATACAAACCTTACCTATTCAACAGGAAAAGGGGAAACAGGAACCAAAACCAGAAAGAGAAGTGAACTTTGTACCAGTAGGTTCCTGCACCTTGTGACGTGAGCTCCATCCCTTGAGAGCCTACCTCTTCTTCTAAAACCTTGCTAAGCCCAAAATCAGTCATCTTCGCAACTCCAAGGTTGTCAAATAGAATATTTCCAGGTTTCAAATCATAATGAATTATTCTCTGAGAGCGACTATTCATGTAAACAAGACCTGAAAACAGCTGTATGAGAATGCATTTTGCCTCTTTCTCTGGCAAAATTGGGGTTGCTTTCAAAACTGCATCAAGATCTTTCCCTGCACAGCAACACCCCATAGGTAAAATCCTTAAACAATAGAAAACTATACAAGCAAAAACACCATTGAGAAACTATAATTCAGATAGAAAATACCCCGTAGAGTATAAGTAGTAGCTAGGGGCAATGTATAAGTAGTAGCTGGGGGAAATATCTAGCCAAATCAATCACACTTTCAAATCTTACAGAGACACCACAGATGGTAGGCACTCACATTACTATACTGAAAGGGAAACTCATAAAGCTTAAGCATCGCACACATCATAACCACCGGATGAGGCCTGTTGTGAATAGATCTACTCTGAATATATTTAAGAAAAGATTTTAATTCAGGATTCTCCTATAGCATCATTTGTACCAAGCATCTTTTCAGCATCCAGCTAATGCAACAAAGAGCATTAAGGTGTATAAAACTATCAATCATAGCAGAATAACTATAGAGATTTTCCAAAGAAATCTATGTAAGTTACTGCATAATACATCTAAACCAATATCTATACAGACCTGCAGCATCTAGACTAGAAATTTCGCATTAAAATCCATTGACACATAAGATATACTGATGTCAACATCCATACAAGCAGACATACATTAATAATAGCACAAAGAAATATGTAAGTTTCTTTTGCTTGAACTATTTTATTGCAACAGAAGGGCATACCACTACAATACTCCAGCACTGTACAAAACGTGTTGTGATCGATCTCAAAGATATCCCACAGCCGTACGATGTGAGGATGGACGAGAGTCTTATGAATATTGTACTCTCGAATAGCATGTCTAATGTAGCTTTGCTTCTTCTCTTCACTCCACTGCATATTGAGGCTGTGAAGCTTGCAAGCCACGTATCTGTACTCGACCAAATCATATGCCTGTTCACATTTTCATTAATTTAGGACAAGCACACTACATTGTCAATGATCATGCATCAGCAATATCATAGCTAGCAATTATCTGGAATTATACCAGCTATATACCTTATAGACCTCACTAAACCCGCCCTTCCCTAGAAGATTTAATAAAGCATAACGTTTGTTAAGGATGGGAAAACTGTTAAATTTTGAGCCATCCTCATCCTTTATACGCCTCATTTCACGAAGGTGTTGGGCTCTGTCTAGCTCAAGACGATCTCGTTCCCTTAGTGCGGCTTCTTCCTCCTGTTATTGCACAAACTTCATTACTAAATTGGTTCCTCAAACACGAACAGATGTACATAGAATACTAACCCGCTTGATACTAAGAAGACGGGACTTCAAAATCTCCTCCTGCACCAAAAAGTCTTCATCTACCATTGCCGAGTCACCTTCACTGGGTTCTGCCTTATCTGAAAGAGATGGCTTTCATTTCTTAGTACTTAGCATAGAGGAATATCCAACAAGATAACAACCTGTATGAGGTAAATGAATAGCCAATATTCTACTTCAGGAACTAGGAGAACCTAATATTTCAGAGATTCAGCTTAAAATCTCAAGAATCTGACTTTGGGAAATGCAACTGCCATAAAAATCAACACAATTTGCTCTGAAGCCGTTTTCAAGAATGTGTTTTAAATAGCAGCAGATAATCAGTATCTTTACCTGGCTTTCCCTTCCTTAATAGCTTCCGATGTTTCTCTAATGCCTCTCTCTGCTCCAAAATGGATCTCTGTACAGGAAAAACGAAAAGAGTCCTTGTCGTTAAAGATGAAAGGAGGTAGCAGATCAATGTGAAGCATTCACCTTGCATAAATTCCCAATTATGTCCATCTACATGTGTGCGAAAAACACATGTTGAGTTTATGAGGTTGATTTTAGTTGATTCGCCAAGGAGAAGATAAAAAGTTGAGACAACTTGAACCACGCTTCTAAAACAATGGTGAGTGACCACTATTTGGCTAGAACTTATAGCTCAACTTTAGAGTTGGAAATAAGCATACAGATAGACAAGTAGATGCCATTCAGCCACACAACCAGGTTTCTAAAAGGGGTTCACAACTTCGACCATTTATTAACCCTCCAAACCCCTTATTGAAGAAACAAGAGCCCATAGAGAATATATTGCTGCTTTGTGGATTCAAGATCTCTGATAATGTATATCACACATGTTTCAAATGTTAGAAACCCTTGATCTCTGTACATATGCTGAAAAAGAAGAGCAGTTTCAGTCACATGGGATAAGTATGAATGCGCTAATCCCATTCCAGTACAAGTTGGAGTGTCTCAACATGACGAAAAAAGAAAAGAAGACTGACCCAAGTTAATATAGTAAGTTCAGTAACGAAAGGGCATGGATCAGTCCTATGACATCTCTAGGTACAAATACAGGCACTATAAAGCACTCTTCTTGTACATTATGGAAGATGGATTCATTGTTAGAACCTGTTATATGGGTTTACATCTATTGCATGCACCATGCAATGCGACAGGACAATTCCACACATCCTCACGGTAGTAAGAGATCAAAGCAGGTAGATATGTCATCAGCATGCCTATGAAGACCAATTACCGAAGTGCTATCAAGGAGGAAACAGAGGAACACTATGTTGGAACAATGCTTCCGGTTACAAGCTGATGGAAAATGAAAACTTTGGAACTACCAGAAACTAGTTAATCAACATTTATACAGATTTCAAACATACTTTCAGAGGAAAGAGCTATCATATTCTCATACTATATAAGGAGCCATTCACAATACATGACTTGATTCTGCCATCGTTTATGGCAGGCAAATAACAATATGCCAATATTATACATTTTCTTTTATAATCGGAAGTAAAATATCATGCACTACACTTCTCCATGTCTAAGCATAAAAATGGTCCCTGTATATGCATTCTAGAAAGGAATATTATCAACTGTGAATTCAGAATATTCTTCTAGAGCACAAATATATCAAACAAGATATCATGCATAAAACTCAAAAATAATCTCTGAATTTTATAACTCAGAATTTACTTATATTCATTCTAAGCATTATAAAAGAAACTACAGAAAGATAAAATCTATAGTTCGAAAACAACCCACCAGCTGCACTTGAATGTCTTTAAAAGCTTGTCCATCCTCCCAACCTTCTGAAATCACTGTTCCTGCCCTACACAACATCATTAAACATCATTGCAGAGCGGAAACGTATTGTCACTCTTCTTTCGGGAAACAGAAGTACTGGACTGCTTTAGCGTTGACCATGGAAACACTTGACCAGGTTTTCACATGCAATTGTGGTTTCAGTGTAGCATATAAAATCTCTAGTTCCATGGAAATTGAGCAAAAAGTTGTGACATTCAAGCAGTAAAAATTCAGATAAAAATATATAATATATCATCAAAATAAATCTTTGATAGGCCTGATAAAAATGGCATGAGCTTTTGTGCATATACATGCAAATGTAGATATACTTAAATAAACATATCAAGTGGAATCTATTTTCTTGAGCCTATAATGAGAGACTAATTATGTCTGCATATCTACAATAGCTTAATCAAGAAATCCGTCTCAAGGTTCAAGAGTAAACACCTTACAACACTAACATTTCCCAAGCGTATCAGGTTATGTCGCATTCTCATCCTTGCTTCTTGGCGCTCACTATTGGCCACTGCAATCAAAAGTTCTGACATAGACTTCATGTGCTGCATAGGGAAATAAAACCAAATGAAGCTGTATCAAAGGGGGGAAATTGAATTTTATAATATTGAACAAACATGTAAATACCTTTTGGTGTCTTTGTTGTTCTTGTTCCCTCATATCATTAAGTTGCTAACAACCAGACAAGACAACTATGTCAACCTCATTCCAAACAAGAAGATAAACCATAAATAAACTTATGCATCCTTACATTCATATGGTGAACTACAGAAAATACCATCTATCTAATCAGAAACTACCTTCTCTAACTGTTTATTGCTTTGCTGGCAATCTGAGAATTCCTGGTTAACTCTTTGAAGCTCTTCTTCCAGGGAGGTAGACTTAGCCCTCAGAGATTCTAACTCCTGCTAATTTCCAAAAGAAAATAATAAAATCCAAGAGCTCGAGTACTTGACGAAACACCCCACGAACACAATTTTAAATGCATTACACGATAGATACTTAATAATCAGCATATTTCAAACTTAGCATAACTGCTTAGAGAAAAGAAAGAACCAAATATGTTTGACACCTTTTCAGAGGACAATGGGTGATTACATTTTACATTGTTGTTTCTCTTTTGACAAACCAAAATGAAGTGTACCTAGAAATTAAAAATAACTAAAGAAAACCGGTAAAGAGAACAATAAACAGAAACATCAACACAACAGGTAATTTGACAAAAGAAAATTCATGTGGCGAAAACGTAAGTAAAAGATAGTAATTTTGTGTTATTATAAGTATTCCAATTGTGGATGGTTTATTGAAACAGTGCAGAAATTTTGATTTTCTACATTTGTTACCAATACATCTTACACCAAGTATAAATGTGGTGGGCAAAAAATGGTTCGATCAAAATGTTAAAAAATATGCTTACATATATCAGATTATAAACATATGTATGCGTGTGTCTCTGAAAACCTAAATTTTGAGACAATAAACATAGTCATGGAAATGTTCAATCAAAATGTTACAAAATATGCTGGAATATATCAGACTATAAACATATGCACACGTCTGTGTCTCAGAAAACCTCGCTTCTGGATGAAAAATCAACAGCAACCTATTTGTTATTCACAATCCTCAATCTGATTTACAATACAGTCTTAAAAACCCATTTCCCTTCTCTGACCTACTTATCTTCTCCTTTGATATGACATTTAACCGATCCCTACATTTGCTGACACTCAACTAACTCTTTACCATGCCAAGGCTAAGGTATGCAACATAAGAGAGAAATATGGTGTGCTACACATGGCCCGAATCTACAAATTGAGCTGGAGTTATATAACTTCCTTTAAAGTTTCACCAATCTTCACCAATTATTACTGAGTCGAATGTCTAGATAAAATTCATGCCAATAAAAAGAAAGAGATATCTATTACCTTCACAAGAGCTAAAGAAAGGAACTGCATATGCTAAAAAATTTCTCAGCATATCACTATGAATTAATCTGGACCAGATGTTTTCGAAGTTTGGTTCTGATTTATTTACAAATTCCTATTATGATAAATAAGGAGAGTTGATTGAAACATAATCAGTTCCAAAGAATGATGGTAGAGCTGAAATCCTTGAACAAGAATGAAGCATCTATGACTAAGGTTGGACAATATTGAATATCTTGGATGCAAATAATAGTTGTGGCCTGCATTAGACGTAAGTAGCAATTTTGGTGTAATAAACAAGAATGAGAACAGATTGTCCTGAGAGCTCCTCGACAAAAACCAATCTATTTATCATAGGACTTATTAGAATTAACATAGCATAGTACAACTATGATAGTTTTCCAGAAAAATATTATTGAAGTCATAAACAGTAGTAACCCAGGGTTATTTTTTAAACAACATAACACACTTCATTCAGCATCTCAAACAGCAGCACCTGACAAAAAAATGGCATAAACAAGACCAAGTATTTTCAGATGTGATAGACATGAAAAATGGCATACTTTCAACACCATGTCTGAATGACCATTAACCATCTCCTCACTGGTAGATAGAATGTGATCCTTGACTCTATTCTTTCGATCTCGGCCACCAGTTGTCTTGTTCCTTCTTTTGTTACTTTTCTCATCCAAAGAAGGAACCACTTTTTGCTCCAAATCCTCCTTGACATGTTTTTTTCCATCAACTTCAACCTAAATACATATCAAGGAATGTATATGCATTAACTACATATTACTGACAAATATCCCTGTAGAAGAAAGACAAAAGGGAAAATATGCCACCTGCTGACTCGTAATCTCCTCTCCATCTGCAAAGATCTTTCTTTTTAGGGGGTTTGCCCGTATAAGAAATCCTTCTCCACCCTAAATGAGAATAAAAATATATAACTATATGAAATTAAATAGATAAAGAATGGATATAACCACCTAATTTTTTAGGATCTTTCACATAATGATTATAAACACGGAATCCGTAACATGACTGTTGATCTCAACTGAAACAGTTTCGATTATTCTTTTCTTTATGGAGAATGGGAAACGTATTCTCTCAGGTAGCTCAAATGGATTTCGCATTTTTCTATAAACTGAGATCATGACTTACAAACTGGAAAGTGTGAGGATGACAGTGGATACTTGAGGCAGGTCAAATAACTTACCTAAACTGGGAAAGCTGTTTATCCTATTAGCAATAGAATGTATGTACCTAAGAAAAAATTAAGTCTTATGACTTGCCCATATCCTTGCAGCGTGAACGTGATTAAGTGCTCATTTGTACGAGTACATCAATTTAGTACCAAAGCAAATCGTTCATCATCTTGTTGCAATTCCTGCAACAACATTGATTTGTATCGACATTTATGTGGCATCACTCATGGTATCCCTTTGGCTGTATATGAGAAATGGCATCCCATCTCTTCATTAAACCTTGCTAAACTAGAGACCGACATTCAAGTGTGCAGAAACTAAACTAGAAATCGTACATTTGGAAAAAAGAAAGCTAATGCAGTTCTTTTGACTGATAAATATGTCTTTTTGGGTCAATGGAACTCATCAAATGCAAACAGCTGAATGGAACTTCAGTTCATGAATTTACGCATTCTTTCTTATTTGTTGCTACAGTAGTAGTACCTTAAGCTCAACAAGTGTGTACAGTTTGGTTTTATTCAACTATTAAAGCATTGTTTTTCCGGTTCTCAGGAAGAATTATGGAAACATACACCAACTTCCTACTTTTTACAGGCAAGTTTTCCATGATTTCTCTCATGCAAAAAAGACATTCAGTTCTAGCATAAGAGATCCATAGGACATTATCTTCATGCAAAGCTAGAAATACATAGCTTCTAAGTTATAACCGAAAACATTCCAAGGAGCATAAAAGCATGTACAGGCTTAGGAACCATAATAAACCACCGACGGACATTTCAAATGATACCTGTGCATTTACAAAGTATTACGTCCATCCTGTGTCTTTATTGAGCCATTAAAACAAATATGATATTGAAATCTGAGCCTGGACTCTAGAGGAAAAAGGAAGAATTTGCTATAGATACCATTAGCATTCATTCAATCTATACCTTTTTTGAACATGTGACTAAAATAAATATCAGGCATCATTCAGAACATTAAGTTGAACATATGATTAAAATCAGACATCAATAAATCGATAACAAAGGACCAGTGCCTCAATCAGTTCATGAAGACAGCACATCTATGGCAGAAACGTGCCATCAGTTAAGCAACCAGATTTTACTCTTACTTCCAACTAAATACATTATATAGCCACTAGCTCATTTAGAATTATCCCTAGATCATGCCACTCAATAGCTACGCGGACATTTGCATAATCAGGATCCATCATCGGCCCTTTACCGATTTTGAAGGAATTGTGAAAGAAACAAATTATTGGTTTCACTTACGTCATCATCATCACCAGAATCGCTGGAAGATGCAGGAATAGACTGTGTTGCTGAAGGAGCAGGTAAAGACTGAGACGAACCTTGCCAATTTGAGGCTGATGTAGGTTTTCCAGCCATTCTCGCCTCGAGCTTTGCTATCTTGAGAGGCAGAGAAGGATCGGATTGGTTTGAATTCGACGAAATATGGGAGAACACGTCTTCGGCCATGTCTTGGAATGCTTTTGCCTGGATTGTTGGGATCCTGAGGGACCCTAGAGAAGCCGCCGGCTTCGGCGATGGTGGCGATGGTGGCGACAATGGAAACAAACAAGGAATAACCCTAATGGAGGAATGCTGGCATCATCAACCCTAATAGAGGAATGCAGGCATCATCTTTCCACCATGGATATACTCTGATCAGGGAAAGGGGGTCTGGGATTCAACAAACAAACAAACAAACAAACAAAAAGGAAGCAAAAGGAACAAAAAAAAAGCCCCTGCTCTTTTCAAGGCTTCAGATTCTTCATTTTGGGGGTCCTTTTCAGGGATTGCAGGGTTTTAGACTGATGGGCAGAGAGGGTTGCTGCCATGGAAGAAGGCCGAATAACCTCAGTCTCAGAATAGATCTGCTCTGTCTCTGTTTCTGTCTCTGTCTCTGTCTCTTTCTTGTATCTGCTCCTTAGTACAATTCCACTGAACAAAGTGTATATATATATATGTGTGTGTGTGTGTGTGTGTGTGTGTGTGTGATGTGCCAATGTACAAATTGGCAAAGAGAGAGATCAAAGTATGAAATGTACAATATACTGGCTCATGAAACAGAAACAAAGATCAGGTTTTGCTTGATGAAGCTGAGAATGATCAAGGGGGCCTCTGAAGCTGTCGAATGGCCCAACGAAACGCGAACGAAAGATCGGACTGCGAAAGCGCAGAACGAACAAACGGCTTGGCCGATGAAAGGAAATGAGAAAAAAAAAATCGTGGCTTACGAATCGGGCGAGAAAGATCGGATCGTGGGAAGTGTCCAGCGGGTCGCTGGAAACTGATGAAGACGGATCGGACTGCAAAGCGTACAATGGCCGATGAAACGACGAGAGACGACCAAGCGCCGAGTGTTATGGGCATAACCTTAAGAACCAATTCATAAGGCTGATTTCGAACAATTTAAGGGTAAGATAAGTGGGGAGTTGATTATCTTAAAATTGAGACAAACCCATATGGACATTAGTCAAGTATGAACACACCTAGTGGTCAAAGAACTCTAGAAGTTAACTGTATAAAGGGGATCAACTATCTCTTTTCATTATAGCATCTTAAAGAGACCGCAGGTATTAATCCGAGGTAATATTTTGTGATATAGGACACAAATGGTATTTTGGATTTGTCCTCAATCTTTCGCTTCAGGGGTGGTTGGTGTGGTTAATCACCTTTAATCTATTCTATTCTCTCATGTATTATTGCTCATCGTTAGTAGATCTGCAATACCACACCAAGCGTGAGAATGACCGATTGCGAAGGAAAGACTGGAGCTCAAAAGTGTATGTACAATAGGCTGCTAAAAACGTCAGAGTGCTGCGCACACGGCGACAAAATGAGACACGAAAAGTGGCCAATGTATGAAACATGCATCGACTGTTGAAGGGTGCGCCGAGAACATGAAATGCAAAACGCAAAGAAAGATTAGAGTGAGACATATGAAGTGTAATACCAGTTGGTCCAAGGCGATAGACAAAAGGCAAATGATAATGATCTAGAGGCCGTAGTGTTGAAACGGGATGATGGTTAGAATTGTTGCATATGAACATACAAGTTGAACCCTTGATTCGAGCCCATGTAAAAGGCTTGATGATTGCCAAATTTGGGTAGTAGGAGAAGACTGCCCTCTAATATGTTTAGCTAGGGATCCTGGAGTGGTATTCTAGGAAGAACTCGGAATGGCATTCTGGCCTCTACTTAGCTAGACAAGTATTGATTGATCCTCGAGGTACAAAAACGATATTATATTTGTGTTTGTGACAAATATTAGTACCAGAAAACCTCCTAGAACCTTCTAGAATCTTCTAAAACCCCAAATGATGATAATGTATCTAATAGCATCAATATCTTGTGTGATCAAGCAGCAATGATATGCCCCCCCCCCTATAAATTATGTTTCATTGTAACCTTGTTGATTTCTGTTTTAACTATAACCCAATGATCCGACACATCAAATATGCTCTTCTTACGAGATTCATCCCTTCTTCAAACCCTAATCTGGCAACACCCCCAGCATCCCATGTAAATCATGTTTTGCCATTCATTTTTGTGCCTTAGTCATGATAGCTGCCAAACTCATGGATGCATGCCGATACTCTCCCGTTGGAAAAGGCAATACAGGTCTTCGCATAATCGGTCGTATCGACAACACTCTTGATCACAAAAAAATGGGGATTGATGTCAATCCCAACTCTGGTTGATAAAATAGCATCGAAATTGCAATGCTCGAAAGTACCAACCAGTAGAGGTTTACTGATCGTTAAGCTAACTACATGAAAGAAAACCTTAAGATCATTTAACCATCCCCAGTTAAAAGAGTAGAAGATATTAGATTTAAATTGTCATCGACAATTGAAATGAGCTAAAACAATAATGGATTTGATATTTGACCAGCCATTTTAAAAGCCAGATCCTCTAGGCCCCACACCAACCTGCCCTTTTGTATTTGAGATTGGATGATTCGCAGCCAAAATGGATATGCGATCGAGCATATAAGCAAACCATGAAGCAAACAGTCAACCAGCTCAATAGACACATCAACTTTTAAAACCCTTAAAAACCCTAACTCTAAAAACCCTAAAAGGATGAGCAGGAACCTCGGATTGCTCTCCCTTGTTCCAAAGGAGCAATCCAACATGGATTTGTTTAGTGAGGCCTGTGGCTCTTTAAAGATTATATGGTTTATGCATGTGAGTTTAGGGTTCCAAGTTACGATTACAAGAGGGATTACACGAGGGTCTAGTGTTCTTCAAGGATTGTGACGATTCATAGAACCCTAATTCTAAACATTCATCATGCTTAGAAAACACGGTTTTGAACCCTAAACTCTAGATATACATCTGTTTAACAACACAGTTATGATCAAGCAAGAATTCAGATTGATGCATTCCATCAAATCATCAACCAATGTTGACTGGTCTCGGAATCCCAAGGTATCCATCCATCGAAGCGAGAGCGCAACAAACTGTGGATCCAATCAAACAGAGCGATTTCAACCAAAGAAAAGCTTCCAAATGCAGTTCTTGAATCCTACAATCCAATCTCCCACTGCATCCCATGTTAAAGAAACAAAACCCAAACACAGAGCGCGATGAACTCTGATCTGATAAAATAGAAGCGATTCAGCTTCCAAATGCAGAGTTCTGATCCTTACTCACAAATCCTAGCCAATTCACCAACTACATCCCGTGTTGAAGAAACAATCAACCCAAATACAGTACCCATCCTATATGATTTACCCACTCTTTTCAGGCCATGATCAAGGCAACACAACCGACCCGACAGCCGGATCGATAGTCCCTGCAATTGCACTGCATTTCATGATGTGAACACGATGATTGATCAAGGAACAAAAACACATTTTTCAGTTTATTTCACAAGGAACCCACCATCGATCGAGATCGATCGGGGTACAGGGGCAGCAAGCAAAGCCAAAACCTGCACAGATTCCGGGGCATGCCTAGTCGGATTTAGGGTTAGGGTTAGCAAGCTTGAGGGCATGCTGCCAGGAAGGGCGGCTGGAGATGCGCTCCCACCAGGCATTGACATGCTTGCGGGAGGTGATGGGATCGCCCTTCTTGGCGATGTTGATCAGGTAGTGGGTATAGGGGAGGTGGGAGAGATCTGCGAGGCTGAAGAAATCGCCTGCAAGGTACTCGTTCTTGGCGAGATGAGCCTCGTAGACGTCGAGAACCTTCCCCAGCTTCTGCAGCTGCTCCTCCACGACCTTGTCGTCTGCCGGAAGGCCCCGGAAATGCGGCTTGAACACGACCTCCGACACAATCGTCGACACCGGTGGGTTGTAGGTCCCGCTCTCCACCTCAAGCCATTGCTCCACTGTCGCCTTCTCCTCCAGCGTCTTCCCCGTCAGCAGGCTCCCTTTCTCTGCGTACTTGTTCGCAATGTACCGAATGATGGCTCGAGACTCTGCATAGAAACGGTCAGTGTTGGATGTTTTTTCTGTCTTACCAACCATCAATCATCATCGGCCATCATCTAGCTGTGACACATATATGCATCAATCTAACGTCGCATCCATATATGACGCCACATATATGCATCAATCTAATGTCACATCCATATATGATGCCACATATATGCATCAGTCGCCTATAATGCCACATCTATGCATCAATTCAAATGCCATATCTATCTACAATGACAGATATATGCATCAATCGCCTATAATGCCACATATATGCATCAATTCAAACGCCATATCTGTCTATAATGCCACATATATGCATCAATCGCCTATAAAGCCACATACATGCGTTTGATTCGCCGTATCTGTCTACGATGACACATGTATGCATCAATCATACACCTGTACTCAAACAAACACCGTATCTGTCTATAATGCCACATATATGCATCAATCAAACGCTGTATCTGTCTACTGCCACACATATGCATCAAAGGCCATATCTTTTGTCTATAATGCCACATGCCAGCACGTGTCTGTGCCATATTTTTCTATGCCACATATGGAGCATGCACTGCATCTATCCGTGCCACATATGGAGCATGCACTGCATCCATCATCTATGTGTGCCACATATGCAAGCAAGCACCATATGTATTATCTATCTGTGCCACATCTGTGGAAGGAGGGTGGGGCACCTTATTTGTAAATGCACACATCTACATCAAAAGACTGTACATGAGTGTGGAGAGACCACTACCAGCACCATGTTCATCTATGCCACATCTGAAATGTTTTTTACTTATGCTACACCTTCATTCTTTTAAAGCATGTTTTTGACCAGAAGAAAGGAATTTACCAAAGATACGGAAGTCTCCATCGTCGAGCGCAGGGATCACTCCGAAAGGCTGCGGTTAGTGCAGCAAAAAACAGACAATCAGAGCATGAGCTAAGGATCTGAATGAAGGCATAAGCGGGTTTGGCCGGGTGCCAAATCGAACTAAAAGAAGTACTCTAAACTAGATACGAATTTAGTAAAAAAAACGTGATGAATTGAGACAAGGCAGGCGGCTATCCACATGGTAGTCAAACATTTGGCAGTGAACAAAATCCGAGCAGAGAACGGAGATCCATCGGCAGAGGAGGGGATTCATAGCAATGAGCAGATTCGCGAGAGAATCCATGACAGATAAAGATCAATCAGACGAAAGAACGCAACGCCTGGACAGCTTGCTACCCTTAGAGATTAGACCAATAAACAACCAGTTAAGCTAGGTGCACAAGATACCCCACAGGATTAACGAATCTAGTACGTATGGAGTCTTCTGCCGCCGTCGCAGGTCAGAAAGGATCGACGACGAATTAGAGGAATAGACAACGGATGCGGATGCATGGAACGGGAATCAGCCGGACTGTTGTTGGTGGGGTTTTAGGGGGACGCTCGGCAAGATTCGATCTGTGCGTAAGGGGGAATGGATTCCGTACCTGGATGGCGAGGAATTCGGGCCGCTTGTGCTCGCCGACGGAGAGATTGATGGGGACGATCTCGAACTCGGCGTCGGATTCGAGGGCGGCGGTGATGACGCGGCTGGTGCAGGTGGAGGCGGCCGTGCCGTAGATCTTCAGGGGCGCCATCTCCTTCT
>JBBBWG010029865.1:106238-124923 GCA_037176905.1 Azolla pinnata
CTTCTCCTTCAGATTCTGCAGAACAGATTCTGCTTCTGCAACAGGAAACAGGCGGCGATGGAGAGCTTCGAGGAGGAGGACGAGGAGGACTGCGGTGTGCTTCTGTGTGTGTGCGTTTTGCTGCTTCTGTGCGTTTGGCGTGTGAACAGACGCTAACGCCCGGCTGCTCTTTATATACTGCTCCTCATTTTTCATTTTTTTTTATTTTCCCCCCTTTTTTTATTTTTGAGAGCCGGCGATTTTTGCGCTCACCCTATACGTCATAATTCGACCCCCCAAAAAAAAAAGAGAAAACACAAAAATCCGGAAAAAGAAAAGTCAAAAGTTAAACCCAAACCTTTTTGTTTTTCTTTTTTTTTAAATGGTGTATTTTAAACAACAAAAAACCCGCTGCTTTTTTTTGTTTGGCTTCTTTTTATAGAAGCTTTTTCTAGCGGCCTCTAGAAGCTTCCAGAACCTTCGGGCTCTCCTTCTCCATGACATTCATGCGCGCGCGCATGCGCATGCACATGCATGCATGCCGTCCTACAGTGCAACATTCTACATGCATGCATGTGATGCGTGTGTGTTTCTATGCGTGTTTTGTGTTGCACATGATGTATGTGCATGATGCATATTGCGCCTTGAGCCCCGGAAAACGCTTTGCTTATATATATCGCACTCCCGAAAGAAACGCCCTCGGAATTTTTACAGTGCCGTGTGAGAATGCCATGTAAAACCGTTAGCAAGAGGTGTGAGATCGATCCATGAAGCTTGTCATGGTCCGGGGGAGAAGATGCAAGAGCCTCGCAGCTGACGAGGATCGCATCGACTTTTTGCTCTCGTTCTTCTGAGATCCGGGAGGAATTAGCAGGGGCTTACGATAGGCCCATTAAAGCCAGTGGTGGGTGCTGGTTGATGACATCTCTCATGTTGGTAATGATTCGCTGAAATTAAATGGCACGTGGCATTGGTAATCGGTGGCCAAGATGGCCGGATGGGAGGGCATTCAAGCTCTCTGATGGAAGCTGGGAAAACTCAGCTGAGCTTGAAATTGTCTGATGATGTGGTGATGATGACAGCGGTAGTGATGACGTGATGGCGACAGTGGTGATGAGGATGGTGGTGATGGCAGTGATGCCAATGATGATGACGGTGGTGATGATGGTGGTGGTGACAATGATGATGATGGTGGTGGTGGTGATGATGATGATGATGTTGATGATGATGATGATACATTGGTGGCACGAAGGGATTAATAAGCTTGGTGGCCCATTCCACATGCACATGTACATGCATCGTATGTGTGCGTATACATATGCGTATACGCCACTTATGGGTCTGCGTATGTGTGTAATGTGCATGCTCGCATGCATGATGCACGTTAGACATGCACGCACATGGTACTGTGCAAGTGTGTGCATGCATATACATACGCATGTATACCATGCTCGATCGTGCTTGCGCCTTGCTCATATGTCTATGATGCGCATTTGCACATGCATGTGCATGTGTCTGATGCCCTCGTATTGGAATGTCGTATGCGTGTTGTATCCTCGTATCAGAAGGCGTATGTGACATGTGCATATGCATTTGCTCATACCTACATGCGCTCGATCAAACAACCTAGTTACTCACTAGTCGTGCTTGTGATTAGAGCTAATTAATTAGAGCCACAATGCAAACTAGCATTGACAATATTCTAGGCATATATGTAATCCACGAAGCCAAATTTAGCTTTAGTCGGTTTTCTAGAGCATACTTTGGACCACTTGTGTTAACATGTAATTATTAATTAATTAGTGATGTTAATGCACACATGATCACCTTCTTAACACTGGCTTATTTCAACGGTACCCATGAATTTAGTTTTGATGGGCAAATTCTTTCTCGAGGTATCCACATTCGCTTAACAGGGTTTCCTAAATTATTTCTTTGTGCAATTGTTATCAAAATTTCTAGCTTTAATCTCTCACCTTTTGGTGATACCTACGTATCTATGACCGATTATATCCTTGGAAAGATGCTTATTGAGATCAAAATGCCGCTTTTTAAGTTCCAATTTTACCACCCTCAATAAGATGCGCTTTATAAACCAATTATAGATCCAAATATACATTGCATACTTTAAATGTGATGGAGACGATTGTTGGTTCCAGCCTGAAAGAGTTAGAGTGAGGGCTAGGGTTGGGGTTAAGAATAGGATCACGGTTAAGATTAGGGTTGGCAAAAAAACTTGGGCTACGATTAGGGTTATGAATAGGGTTAGGATTGCGGTTCAGATAAGGATTCCCATTTTGCATGCTTGGGAGTTGATGGGACTTGCTCCAGAACCAACATGACATTTATACATGGAACAAACGAATCTACAAATAATCATAGCAGATGACATATGCATACAAACACCCAAAACAAGTTGGACAGACAAGCAGTTTACACATACAGGCATAAACTGAATGTGACCTACCATATTGCCGTAGGATATGCATCCAAACCAAATTGCCTAATTGGAATGAGCATCAATCACCATTTAACATTTTGAGAGTGCAAGCCTTGCAATTTAACAACAGTCAGGTTGTATGAGATTTGAGGGGTACGATCAAACTCCATTCCGGGAATCAATACTCTTAATTCCCCCATTCATATATGAAGAGATGCCATTGCATCATGAAACATAATAACACACCATTGCCTTATGAAACCCGATAACAGATCATTGCATTATGAAACTAGATAATACATTGTTGCATTATGAACCTTTGATGATCCACAGTTGCATATTGCGTCCTGGGATATTTTTTATGCAACGTTGAATGAGCTAGCAGATCCTTCAACAAATTTCTTAGCACCTTTGAACCATCTCTTATCACCGGCCTGAGCCTTAAAGACGTAGAGCTTACCACCAGAGACGCTAGCAACAATCAGCTGATGTTTGCCGCCCTCATCACCATCAGCTGTTCTGGTGAGAACAGAAATGTTGTAGTAGTCCTTTCCATTGATGGTAGGAGAAGAGCTCTCCAGTATAGAAGCAATTGCCACGGCATTAGGATCGAACCCTCCCTTCAAGATAATGCAAATTAAAGAAAAGTCAGCTTGGCACAGTTAAATGTATTTAGGTTTGATAAATAGCCATTAACCGCAGAATCTATCCATTGTGTAGTTCTAGAAACATTCATTAGAGCATCAGACAATCTATATCAGAGAATCATTTTATGATAGTGGTTAAATGTAGAAGATGCCTCTGTCGGGTTAAGAAGGAATAATTCATAAAGTCCAAAACCAGAAATGTGTGAATTATGCATATATCAAAGAAGATCTTTGCATCATTGTAGCTAACAATGGTATGATGAAAAACATAAGACAACATGCAATGTAGTTTGATGAATCCCTGACCTAGGAATGCACACTCAATTGATTCTAATAAATCTTTAAAGAAAGATCAATGTAGGAGTGGTCTAACAAATCTAGACAAGAAATTGCAACAGAAAATATCACAAATGAGAGTATACTTACATGATAAATCGAGTTTACTGTGTGTATATACGGATAATGATATGAACTAGCACAGATCCTAACAATAAAGTTTGGCACTAGACAAATTCTAGAAGGACAAACTATGTTGATGTTGATATAAAATAGCATATATGGGGAGTTCTTGCATGATACCGGCCACAGGCAGTACACGAAGAGGCATAACATCTAATGAACAAATCTTACACAATCCGATTACCAGGAACATAGATAAAAATATCCTACTTCGTATTTATTCTAGAGCCCTTGCATAATACTGGTTTCGGATGTTAAAATGAATAGCCTGCTTTTCAATGTCTCCTCACAAAGACTAACATTAAACGTTAAGTTTTGATAGAGCCAAACTTCAAACTGATCCCCATGACAGGATGGTACAATGAGAATAACCCCCACTATTCAATGTAACCTCACAAAAGACCAACATTAGATATAAAGTTCTGAGAGAGCCAAACTTTAAACTGATCCCCGTCAGAAGAAGGTAAAAAGAGGATGATATAGGCACAAGAAGTTAGAGAAATGCCTGAAGCCTCAGGAAGATGGCATTAATCATGTCCATGATGGTCTCATTGCATCTGGTCATCAAATTTACTCGTTCTCACATTGCAAAGAAATGAGTTTTGATAGTCATTAATAATCAGATACAGTCCATTTCAAATTGTTTTTGTTCAATATCGAACAGCTGAAGGTTTTACTGTCGCCAGTTTGGTAGAATAAGAAATCGAAACAAGTAGCAGTTATTATTAGAGAGTATAGTTGATAGCCATACCTCAGAATTTGTTTTGCCAGAATAAGCTTGCTTTCCGAGCAGGAATGAAACCTAGAAAACACGAACCTAGTTAAATAATGGAGCATTTTCATATCTTTCTGAAAATGAAGTTATATCATGCCTCTTAGTCACATATTCATACAACAAGAAAAGCGATTATGCATAGCACGTATCAAAATATTTGAAAAGCCATTTCAGCTCCTAAGACCATAGAAAGTATCATAAATGAAGGTTTTTCCTCATTTATAAAGTACTTAGAGGAAAATAAAGAAAGTCTGATAAAACTGTATTTGATTTTTCTTCAGACACCAAAATACAACATCAGACGGCATCTCTTCAGGATCAAGAGAACAGGAAAATGTATGACAGAAAGGAAAGGACTTCTAAGGGACATTCACATATCTTTAAGTGGCAAACAGAGAAATCAAGCGAGAGAAGTCCATGAAGCTCTTTTACTGAACCAAAACATCAAAATACATCAGACAGAAGTTGCAATAATATAATGCATGTTTAAATCTCTTCAATAATCTACAGATCTCGACGAGAGAAAGATGACAATAGAGAGAGGAACATATAAATCTTTGCAAGATGGACAGACAGATAAGCACAGTAAATATTACCGAAAATTTGATGATAGGAGGGAATTCGGGAGTGTTAATAGAGCACTTACGGAGTCAAGGAACTTCTCCGGAGTTCCATAATCCTTGATCGAACTCTTTTCCGCAGGGAGGACGAGGACGGTGAGGTTACTGTTTGCATCGAAGTTGTCTTCGTATCTCAGAACTGTGCCAGGGAACTCTTGTTCCTTGCTAGGATTCCACTTGGAAGGAATGCTAACATTGAAACCATCGCCAGTGACAGGGATGAAGCCGGTGTCTTTCTTGGGAGCAGCGAAAATGTTGGCTAAAACGAGAAAAAGAAGAGGATGAAGATGATGCGGATGTGCTAGAAACAGATGAGAGCCAGGGAACGAAAACACAAAGCAAAAGATTGAGCAGAAAGAAGCCAGAAGCAAAACGGACAGGGAACATGAAAGAAGAGACGCAAACGCAGACGCAAGGAGGAGTGGAACGGGAGAAGGAACTAAGGGAGAAACATGTACAGCGACGAACCGCCACAACGGCAAGGCTTAGCGAACTGGCAAAAGATAAACCTTTTCTTCTTCTTTTTTTCTGAGAAAGTCTTTACCTGCATCGCCATAGGCAGCTTGAGCTGGATCCGCGGAGGTGGCAACGCCCGCGGCGATGGCGAGAGCGGCAGCGGAGATGGAGAGCGCAGATCGGCGGGACAAGGCAGGAGGCGGCGGCGAAGAGGACTCGCTCTCCTCGGCGGATGATTTGCAAAGCACGAGCGACGGAGCAGCGGGCGGAGCTGGCCGGAGGGAGGGGGCGCCGTTACGGAGGACAGGAGCGCCGGAGATGGAGGAGGAGGAGCAGGAAGCGAGGTTGGAGAGCGAAACGGCGGCAGAAGAGGAAGCCATTGGCGATGGCGACGGCGATGGCGATGGCGAGGAGCTCGATTTCACGTCTTTCTTTCTTCTTCTTCTTCTTCTTTCTTCTTCTTCTTCTTTCTTCTTTCTTCTTCTTCTTCTTCTTTCTTCTGTTTTCAGGGATGATGACGTGGCAGCTGACTGGACTGGTTCGGATAAAGGGCCCTCGACGCTGATTGGCCGAGGCCCTGCCACGTCACCCGCCCCTTGCCCAATCATCACCTTTTTCTTATCCCCCCATTTTCGTTGATATTTTGAAAACTTCATCACTTCAACAACTATAAGAAGAACCTTTGAATTACGTTGTATTTATCTCTTAAACATCACCAGCGAAATCAATCTAATCTATCCACGCGTCTCTTAACGATGCGATTAGAGGACCTAATATCGATCAAATTATTACCGCGTGGTAACAATCTGTGCATGTTGTACATTAGGCTAGAAAGCGATGAGTGTTTGCTTGTATTTGTCTCCTTTTCTATTCGCAGAAAAAATTCATGAAACTGATTATGAATTTGCTCTTTGCTAGCAAATGCACACATTCATTCTTTGGACGGCACCGCCCGTCTGAAGTTCAATCAGCCACGGATCAATAACGTATGCATCTCTTAATGATGCGATTAGGGAACGAAATGTCGATGAAATTACCTCGCGGTAACATCTATCTATATGTGTACATTAGACTAAAAAGCAATGGGTGTTTGTATTTGTCTCCTTCTATTCACTGAAATTAATGAAATTGATTATGAATTGCTCTTTGCTAGCAAATGCACATTCATTCTTTGGACACCAACGGCCTTATGATGTTCAATCAGCCAAGAATCAATCATGATGCGATTAGGGAACGAAATATGGATAAAATTACCTCATGGTAACATCTATACATGTACATCAGACTAAAAAGCCGATGGAGGTTTGTATTTGTCTCCTTCTATTCACAGAAATTGATGAAACTGATTATGAATTGCTCTTTGCTAGCAATTGCACATTCTTTGGACGCCTATGCCCTTATGAAGTTCAATAAACTGAGAACATATTTAGAAATCTTAATTTTACAATTAGGCCCATTTTCTAATATGCTTAATTCTGGTTATCTCCCCAGTTCTCTTTGTAATGATGCTTATGCAATTAAATGCACCCAAGATCACATCATTAATCAGTCCATTGTGTGCTTCTTCTAACTCGCATTATTATTGTGATTTAACTTTTCAAAATATGTTAGCAAACCCCAAACACACTAGCAGTGGCAGAAATTTTTGGAGCCCATAAGACTACAGCTCTTCAGCATCAATCATAGATCCCTTGATACCCAACAAATGGGTTGCTGTAACCGACAATTCACTTTGAGCTGACAAAGTTTGTCTCAAATTTTCTAGTCCTCGGGGATTTGTAAAAATGCTATTAGAACTAAGGAAGTAATTGATCTGATTATTTGATTAATTATTCAAGCACACGTTTGAGCCTCTTTACATTTCCAATAACGTTTTTGATTCTCAAACTCATCGCTCGACATGAACATACTACTCGAGCATTAAAATAATCTCTCTTTTTAAAGTTCCAGTGACTACGATGAAAACATCTTCATTTATATTCTAAATTACCGATAAGATATTTATTGACAATCTTAAATTTTGAAAGGTAAACTTACAAAAATTAAATTCAATGTTTTCGTGACATATTCCACTTGAACTAAGCAAAACTTTGATATCATCCTCAATGGACAATTTTTGAGAACCCACACAACCAAAACAACACAAAAAGGAATATCCGTTACAAAAATATGATGGAGAATTTCATATCCTTTTTTACTGATCTCCAGAAACTCTACACACCTAATGGGAAGATCGCTGGTCACAGAAATATGAGATCACAGCAAAAAGCATCAATCAGACAACACCTCCATGACAGCATACAACATTTAAGAATTGAAGCAGGATATGGGGTAAGTTAAGCTTGACCAACAGTTGCATAATAAAAATTTTGAAATCAACATCTGTGAAAAGTCAGGAACTGGATAAGGAGAAGAGGATACTGAATTGATTGCCACAAAAAGAACAAATCGGACGTTTTCCAATAGAAAAGCTTTCTCGTGTCATATAATAAAGGAACTTCCAGTCATTCAGAATTATTACAACCCTCAAACAAGTGTGACCTTATTGAATGGAAGTGATTAAACGCACACCACTTTCTCACAAGGGACCTGCAAAGGTTCCATTTTCCCTCTGTTCATTCCATCGATCAACCTAGAATATGAAACAAAATCAAATGGCATTATGCACATAAGAAGAAGCAGCATCTCCATGTTCTATATGTAGGGGAATACTGAAATTTCAAGGTAAAAGGGAAGTACCCATTCTGTGGGACATAACGAGCGGTAGTAGCTTTTATACTTGTTACATTCAGATGCTGATTCCTCTCCCTTTGCTTGGATGCACCTGCACAATGGTATCTTACGTATGAATAAAGTTTGCAAGAAGAAAAGGAGGACAAACAGCTAATATGATCAAATTACAGGAAGAGAGATAAGTACAGATATATGAATGAACTTGAACAAAGAAAACATGTATAATGAGCTAACGAAATCAAATTACAGCACGAGAGCACAGAGGAATTTGGAGTTACAAAGAACGACAAACACTAATAGGGCCCCTTTGTTTAAGTATTGTCCAGTACTAGGTTGACAAAGTTTTGTTCAATTAACACCTCTCAGTTGTCAAACTTTATCTACAGAAATATTCTAATGATATTGGAGCAAAAAAATCCATAGACAGAGATGCAGAACAGAGAAACAGGAGTACTTGTGTTTTTCTTTAAGAAGAACAAGAAGCAACGCGGACTTGAAGCTCACTTGTGAAATTCAATATATCGAGTAAAGCAATGTTTGGCTTGATTAGTTGTTGGGAAGCGGAAATCCATGGGGGCTGTCTTTATGTCATCTTCCTGGTAATCAACATTTCAATTTTCCACACATAGTACGAACAAATAGTGTAAGAAACAAACATAGAAGTCGCTTGCAAAGAAGCTCATTGAGAAATGGAACATGAAATAACACAGCTGTGACAACAAGAATAACAATACTGTATATAATAAGAACATCAAAGTATATCAATGAGATTTTCAATGCCTGATAACATGCCCACTCTTGGGAATACAAGGGATAATGGGAGCCAATTCATTTTATACTTTGTTTACATCATGATTCAGAAACTTCATATTCATGATCTGAATTCTACATCACATGTCAACATTTAAACTAAAGGAAAGTTCGCAGTAAAGTTCACCAAACCTAAACAGCTTTCACAAAAAGAAAAAGAAAACTGTTCTATGTACTTGAATCAATTACTCGTAAAATTTCCGGAGCCTCCAATCAACTCAACCGTGTTACCACAATGATAAGGATATTTGCGCATGAATTCCATTACAGTAACTGGTACCAAAATAATTTGTTGTAGCCAATTTCATAATAATCTAAAAAAGAACATTCGTCTCTTAAACTTCATGTATCTTACAAAACTCTAAACAAGGAGCGTTATAATAGGGATTAAAATTTTTTGAAGTTCCGATCACCCAACAAACAATTGTATGTTCACTTCGATAGTATTCTCAGATAGCCGCTTCATCAAACCATGAACAATGTGCAAGGCTCCATATCGATTAACACTAGAGTGACGAAACATGCACCACCATCATTGGTATCGAATCGATTCCATTAGCTTTCGCCAACAAAGAGACAGAAAAAAAAACGTCTGTTTTCGGCTATTCCAGAACACAACAACAGGCCAGCAGCAAATCAGAAGTCTGATGTTTCACTTACAGTAAGAGTGCGTGCCTCCCCCATTCGTAAATGCAGAATGTGAGAAGAAATCTTTAAATTTACCTGCAACCAACAGATGGAATAAAGAAAGATATCGGATGGAGAGGAAGAAGAAAGACAACAGCGAGAAACAACAGCTCAGATCAAGGACGAGGAGAGTGAACATGAAAACAATGGACAAAGACGACGGTGGGCAGGAAAAACCCAAGAAAAGCAGAACAGGTAAGAAGAAATGAGAGAAAGCAAGGACGAAACGAAACGGAACGAAATGAAGGAAGGAACGAAGGCGCATTTGAGAGAAAAGACGAGAGAAAGATTGGAAGGAAGAGAAGGGAGCTATGGAGCTCGGAATGGATTGGCGAGAACTAACCACTGTTGGGTTGCTGTCGTTGATCCTGTGTCCGTCTGTCTGTGCGTCTGTCTGTGTTAGGTCAAATCGGGCGGAGAAGCAGGGGAAGCAGGAGATTGAAGAGGAAGAAGAAGACGAATGTAAGTATATATGTATGTATGTATGTATGCATGCATGTATGTATGTATGTGTGCATGCATGCATGCATGCGTGTGAGCATGTGTGTGTGGATGTGTGTGCATGTGTGTATGCATGTATGTATGTATGTGTGTGCATGTATGTATGTGCGTGTGCATGTATGTATGTATGTGTGTATGTATGTATGTGTGCTTGCATGTGTGTATGTGTATGTGTATGTATGTATGCAAGTCTATGTGTATGTATGTATCTGTGCATGTGTATGTGTGTGTATATATGTGTGCGTTCTTGAAATGTATGTATGCATGCATCTCATGAATGGATTATGTCCATGCTTTTGATGCCGATGCCCATCACAGACCGGATGCTGATCTGTGTGCCGATACCATGGACGATGGAGAAATGCTCGATTGGACCGGTTTTGATGATTGCTAATGGAGAAATGATGGATGATGATGGCCGATGTGGATGGCTAATGATAAGATGATTGGCTGATGATGATGATGATGATGAATGGCTGCTAATGGATGATGATGATGGTGGTTGCCGGTTGATGATGATGAAATGATCGGTGACCGATGTTATTGTTGTTGTTATTGCTAATGAAGAAGATGGTGATGATGCTGTTGTTGATGGTGTTGATGGTGTTGATGATGGTGGTGACGATGAGCAATCAGTCGCCTCAATGAACATAAGGAGGACAAGATTAGATGGGATTCCGATGCCTGAGAGTGGCTAAGATCGGATAAGCTGTAAGTAGCTCCATTTATCAGCCAAATATTAAACTTGTCAAGTGTTTGTCAATGTAATTGATTTCATGCAATCCAATGCCACTAGATTGATTTTACCATCTAGATTGCGATTGATTCAACTGCGATTTCCAATCCAGCCCACAGGACTCCATTTTGATGACTGCAGTTACATTACACCCTTCATGCACAGCTTAACCGAAGGACATGAAAATGTTACACTGGTATTTCAATATGATGCATCTAGCACACATCATACTCCTCTCCACGGGTCACAAAATCATCAGCCAGACTCTTTCTGCTCGAGTTAGACGAAAACTCCAATATAAATCCAAAACTTCGTTTATCATTGAGATATTGAGATTGACGAAGGACTCATTGAGAAGAGAGAGGAAGATAACTGGATCAATCACCTTTAATCGCCCAAAAAGTCACAAGTTACCGTTGGCATCCGACATATATGTATCTTATTGAGGTGTGTAGCAAAGTACACATTGTCTGAAACTTAATTTCAAAAGGCAGAAGTGTAAATTAGAACTGGCTACCGAAAAAAATCCATCTCCAATTTCTTAGTTGGAAGGTGGCAATAATGCAGACCTGCGTGCTACTCGATCTTTCCATCTCTTGACTTGAAGAATGTGTCGAATCTGTATTCCCTTTGCCAAGGCAATGGTCAGGCAGAAGTGCAGGATGACAAAAGGCTCATAATGCATCCATAGAAGTGTTTCTATTGCCATGATCCTTGTGGAACAAAGGAGAAAACTGAGATGGATAAACCTCAAAACTGAGTTACAAGAGTGTTCTAGCATAAAACAATTAAGCACTAAGAAGAAACCTTCACCATGTCGCTGCCTTCCAGCTGTCACCTCTCACCAGTTACTGGGCAACAATGGAAGTAAAACCATCACACCATCAACAGTTTTCATAGTGTAAACAGTAAAAGACTCTACAACATAGAACATTTATGCTGACTCGGAAAACTGAGATTGGAAAATAAATATGTCCGTACCATCGTCCGAATCAGCTTGGTTGGAATTATCTTTTATATTGGCCTCATTGACTACAAGTTCAGCACCGTTTTCCTCTGGTACAGCTCCACCATTCTCAACTGGAACTCCAGAACTCGGCTCTTGTTTATCATCATTTGTTATTGGTGCTGATGAGAGAGCTAGAACCCCATTACTATGTGGCCTGGGGAATGAGGTGGCATAAAAATATTGTTGAAGTTTCTCTAGGATTTCCTTTGAATCAATCTTTGAACCAGGATAACAGCGCTGGAAGCAGGAGATACAATATGGGCATGCCACCTATTCACACAAACAGTTTGGCTATGATCCATTTTCATCCAACAGGATACAGGAACACAAATCTACTCTTTATGCTATTTTCTAACACATTCTCAAACAAACAGATACTATGCCTGTGATGCATTCTCATGCAACAAACAATTTCAAACAAAATCTACTCTTTACAGTTATGTGTTTCGAGTGTCCGTATTTTGTAAACCATTCTCGAACACACATATTGTAAAGCATGCTTAACCTAGTGTACTTCAATGTTTCACCCAAACTGCATGATGATCGTGGCAGCTCCTTGTTTTCTGTATGAGAAGGATGGAAAGGATGCTAACCCTGGTGGTGAAATATTTCAATTACGTAATGCAAGAAATAAAATATACACCATATATATTAGCAAAGCTGCAGAATGAAACACACAGATATTTGAAGGTTAAAACTGAATAGCACTTCCTCTTATTATAGCATCACTACTAAAGTGAGAAAGACCGAAGTTGAAGTGTCAGGTATACATGCATGCTTCTCGATGAAACATCAAAACTCTCAGAAAATTATTTACCTCGATAAATGTCCGACACATGCCCATGAAAAGACTTATCTCATCATCTTTGATGAGTCTTGAGCTTGAATTGAAGTAATACAGATAATCTGAAACACTTTGCAAAGTTCTCTTAAGTTCCAAGGCTAAGATCTTTTTCAGACTCAAAGGTGCACAGTGTCTCAGCTCATTCATAGCAACTAGAAGTCCTGCACAAGAGAAGAATAGCATAAATTTGTATGCTATGGTAATGGCATTGTATCAATACACTGACCATTTACAAATGTTGCTAGTGGAGGATGTTCCATAAGTACATAAGGTGGGGAAATGTTGTCAGTCCCATCACTGGTCCCCCTACTTCCGATACCAACTGAAGGAAGTGAGATCCATCGATGAGAATCAAGAGCTAGCTGAAAGAGAATTAAGGATCAGCACACATATCACATGAGAAACTGCTGAAAAAATAACTGATTCTTTCAAGTAAAACAAAATGGCATGCATCCATGGAAAATCCTTTGCGTAAAGACTACACTGTACCCAACTTTTTTGGGTTTAGGGTTTGGGGTTTTATGGTATAGATGCACCAATATCAGAATGGCATGACTGAAATCCATCAATGACATGGGTAATCGACAGACCAATGTTTAGCAGTACCATCAAAATACCTTCAATTTTATATGATAAATATTTTATCTGCACAAGTGAAGAGTTTCTTTCTGAACTGAATTACCTGGAAATTCTCAACTGCTGCTGTAACATTGCTAGAAAAGAGATTGCACACAGACCTGATGAAAAGAAAAAAACATTAAAATTTTTAATTTGGGCATCTAAATGTGTGCTTATTACCCTGTAATATAAATGTTTCGTTACAAAAAGGAAAGAATAAGGCAGTTTAGGACAGGGACCAGGCACCAACCCAGTAAACAAATCAGATATTGAGGCTTACACTTCAAACAGTGGGAGAAGAAGGCCACGAAAATCCATTCCAACACGGCCAAGACTCATCCCACAATACTGCAATAGAATAATCCAAGTGCTTAGATGTCATATTCCGAGGTTACATATACAAAAGAAGTAAATAATGGCAAGGTATACCATGCATTGCTCTAGGAGGGTGGCCAGAGACATCCCATCTGTAATCTTAGGAAGCAGGGTTTGCAGAACAGAGAGATATAAGGTGATCCTATGCATGGCCCAGCTATAAAGCAGGCCTCCATCGAATCTCTCCTCATTTCCTGAAGTATCATCAGTGAAGATGGCTCGGTATTGTGTAACAACATCAAAAAGATGTACGCGATGACAATCTGCAATTCTCTTGAGGTAATCATAAGTATTCCCCTGCTCTAAGTCCTCTATGATGCCAGCAAGCCAAGAATCTCTGCACCTTAAAAACTGCAATTCCGTAAACCCAAATTCTTCTTAATGTATAATGAATGCATCAGCCAGTTATCCAAATTTTCTAATTGATGGTCATGATCACTTTTGATTGTTACCTGGAGACGAATTTCATGTTCAGTAAACACACCCAACCGCCGCAAGTAACCAATCACTCGGAGACATTCTGGCAGCTAAATATAAAAATATTCTCATAAATCTGAGAGAAAACAATGTTCCAAATTGGGGTAAGTTCTGGCTTCTTGGTAGAGCACTATTCCTTTTACCTGAATGTTAGAACGTAGCCTTTGCAACAACTGTAATAACATAGACTGTGTGATTTGTTTTACTTCTGCCACTAGGGATTGAATCACAGGGAGCCTAAAAAAAGCAATAGAAAATCTTTAACATTATTGTACTCAGAATCATCAAGAATGGAAACACAAACAACCTTTAAAATGGGTAATAAAATTACTTTGCATGGAGAGTCGCCAACTTGGAAACAAAGGTTTCCAAATCAAGTGCCTCATCATAGTTCCCATTCCGCACACATCTGCCAATTATGGAGCAAGCACTTGAAAGCTTAAATGTTCATCTTTTTTGTCAGAGCCTAAATTATATCAGAATTATTAATGTATATAGCATGTGACTCTTGCTAAAACTACAAAAACTACAAATATAAAAAAGTATCTAAAAGCAAAATGACAATTTTTGAAATTAAAACAAAGCAAAACAATAACAGAGACAGTAACGCATTTAATCTGTCTTTGTAGCATAACATATGGGATGGTTTAAATATACTCTAGCTTGAGATTGCATTATTTTCCTCACCAAGAGATTCCCCAATCCTTAGCACACTATCTGTATACAACCCTCAAACACTTTTCTATAATATATGGAAAGAGCTATGCATTTCTCAAGCGTAATTTTGAAGCCAGACAGCTTCATACGAATCGAAAAATCTTGCTAAAACTATAAAAATACAAATCGCAAAAAAACCTGAAGGCAAAAGAAAAAATTTCTGAAATTTGAAATTGAAACAAAACGTAAACAAAGCATTAAATAATGGAAACATCAAGGCATTTAATCAGTGCTTGTAGCAGTACATATATTATTAAAACACACAGAGTATTTTCTCACCAGAAGAGGCTCCAACACTTAGCACACTGTGTATGCAACTCTGATGCAACGTATAAAAGGAACAGTGCAATTCTCAGGTACAATTTTGAAACCAGATTCCTAGGGTTTAGAATGCAAAATTATCACGCAAGCAAGAAATGAGGCACGAAGCAGAAAAGAGAACCGAGCTTCATAATGAAGCGAGATAAAAGCGTACAGAGTTACACTCTGTTTTCAAGTGGGTGACAGGCTCTCAAGGGAGCCAAAAGAAATGGGTACAGATGAAAACACAGGAAAGAAAAAGTATATGTTTTTAAAGCTGGATGCAAGGGATATCTTCTGTTTCATGTACTTCTTCTTCAGTATCAGAGTGCAAGTAGGTCCAACAAAACAGTAGTTGCAACTAAAAACCCAAAGTCTTCAAATGGATGCATTTAGAGCATTATATATTCTTAAATCAGCAGATTGACAACATTCTTGCCGTTAATCTCCAAAAAGGACTTCTAATGAACATATCGATGCCCCAAATCAGTTTGGCACAGCCACAAACAAAGGGTTCCAGTTCAGAGTTAAACTGTGGCTACTAGGAACGTTCAAATTAATAACATTAGAGCTATGCAACCAAGAGTTCATTTTACTGCCAACTGCTACTAGATCATCCAATATCGTCTGCATTTTCCTGTGTAGGTAAACATGCTAACAGCATGCATAGTAATAAGATCTCTAGTTAATTGTAGCAACTTCAACACCTTGACACTAAATCTATCTAAGACCAGCAGTTTTTGAAGAGAACGTGCAAAGGGGGCTTCAAAATATTACTATTAAGTTGCATATATGGATGGCACAACGTGAAAATTTTTTGTAGATTTTAATGTTCCTTCAGATGAAACTTTAACAAAGGTATGGTTGAAAAAGTTACATACTCTTAAGGGTCAATATGGCACTTCAAAAGGAGAATCTGAATATATTGTACAGCAGTGTATAGATTATAGTCATTGGAGGTAGGTAGTCTCTTTAATTGCAGGAACATGCATTTGATTTCCTGGTTCAGTTTCTTGCAGACATTAGTAGTGGTTTCTTTATTATAGTAGGTTTCTTTATTTGAGCATTCCTTGTATACTCACGCTGGGACTTCCACTTGTAGCTTTCTGGGCTTGGTTTATATTAAAACAAGTTGTATAGTCTTTCTTCAAGAAAAATACAATGATAAATGAAATAGCTTGCCAGAATCATCACAATGTTTCGATATCCACATGAACAAGAAAACATTCACAAAGAAAGCAATGTGATAACAAGAATTGTGTGAAGCATACGTGTCCATTAGCTGAGGAATCTCTAACAAGTCCAAGATTGTACTATGATTTGCAAGAAGCATTTGATTTAGGTTGCGCTTCTCCAGTACTTGTTGCCCAGATTCCATGAAAATGTTACAACCACCAGTAAGTTCTGGAATTTGAAAAATCTGCAAGTTCACGAAATGGATTAAATTAAGATTGTACTACAGACAAAAGATGCCACAAAAAAAGTATATCCATCCTCAATAACAATCCTGAAATGATATGGCATTGTTCAATCAGTCTTCACATAGAATATTTTTACTCGCTTGAGCATCATCTTGAATTTCAAGTGGTCATATCACATACATAGCCAGAACAGAAACATTACTTGGTAAGTACTCACAAGGCAGTAATGAACTGGATAACAAACAAATCCCATAATTTCACAACCGCAAGAGAAGAAAATAATAATTATGTCAGATATTTGTGCAAGACATACAATCAAAAGAAAATCTCTACATTGCATAAACAGTAATAATCCTGGGAATATATACCACAGATTCCAAATGTTTGTCAACAGATGTCATTTCTTCACCAATGGTATGCAAAGCTTCAGCTGCACTGATGAAAGAGCGATAATTTGCAACAGCCAAATCTTGCATCTGGCGACGTATTCGTTCAGCATCTACACGCAAAAGTTCAGGTTCCTAGTTTCACAAGCAAAGAGCAAATCAAATGTTTTGGATCCTTACATGATCAAGAAACCTCATTGACTCTAAACCTAATTTCAAGCAATAGATCTCTTTAAGTATGCATTGCTATCCACCTTTTGAAACATGACCCACATTAATTTCAAATTCTGGAAGCCTTCGTCCATACAACAGTCAAACATATTCTTTGCAAAATTTAACTGTGTAACAGTCTAGAGTCCATACCTTATGCAATCGGTCTAAACTAAATGAAAGAAGTTCTGAGATATATCCTTGATGTGAAGGATTGCTGAGAGACGATGGTAGAATATCCATCTTGTCCGAGTAGGATGACAATGTCAGCATCTTAGCAACAATAGGAATAATTATGGGCTGGTCATGTCCACATCAAGCGGTTAGCAAGAAATAATGCTCATGCATAGACACCTGTAACGATAAAAACACCATAAAGGTACTTCAAACAGTGGATACGAATTAGATTCACAAGCTCTTAAGGAAATCTCCCAAAACAGGAAAACAAACCTAACTCGGGAGTATATGGAATTTTGATACAGAAACCACACATTCAAAACAAACCAGGGATGTAATAATTTTTAAGAAAATATCAGAAAACACATTATAAATATTTTATAAAGAAATTAAGAAAGGTCATTCAGCAGAAAACTAATCTGCTATATTTTGATGCATGCACTGTAAAGCGCTATGACAAACCTAAAACCAGCCTTTTGTCAGATATTCAGAAAAAATAGGGTTTGAATTTAAGTTTCAAACGACGCTCTAGAAAGTACATACACACAAACAAATATAATGACCAAAACATCAGAAAAGATGCATTGAAATAGAGGAAATATCTTAAATCGAATATAAAGGAGAACATATCAGAATCATGCAGCAAGAGGCTAGTGAGAGAACATCCTATGATGTATTTACCGTCATGAGATTAATAGATCGTTATAGATTAAATTGAACAGTTTGTGGACTAGGAACCCGAATCCAAAGATGTGCAACGCACATACTGGTATAAAGATTCGATGAAGTAGCCAAGCTTAATCTATCTGAAGAAATGTAATCAGAATCCACGGGAAGAAAGAACAAGTTTTGATACATCTCAAGTATTAAGCTACATAGAGATGTTAACAGTGTCAGACATTGGGCAGCATTAAATGAAATTTGATAGAAACAAAAAGAAAATTTAGTAACAAACGATCAGACAGATTTAAAGCTCCAAACGAATGATTTCTCTACAATAACTCACGATAAATTGTATTATGGAGATAAATTGAAGTCCGACATTGAGAACCAAAGTAAACACCATCACATAAAATTTGACAGAAATGTAAAATCAAACGCACGCATACAAGTAAAAATTTCATTTGGATTTTCATTAGAAGGACATCAATCTTAGAATAAAATTATTTTCTCACAAATCTCAAGAATCAACAACTGTTTAATAGTGGCCATAGGTATATTCACGCTGGATCAAAATCAAGATAGATCCGTATCAGTATAAGCAATAAACTGATCATTTTGAGAAGCTTTAGATAAAGTGTATACAAA